>PVLC010002270.1:89618-118756 GCA_004027655.1 Graphiurus murinus | reverse complement strand
TCTCACTTAACATAATGTTTTCCAGTTGCATCCATTTCCCTGCAAATAACATGATTTTGTTCTTCTTTATGGCTGAGTAAAATTCCATTGTGTACATATCCCATAGTTTTGTAATCCATTCATCTGTCGATGGACATCTTGGCTGTTTCCATAGTTTGGCAATTGTGAATTGTGCAGCTATAAACATAGATACACATGCATTGGTCTGATAGTTTGGTTTCCATTCTTTTGGATAGATACCCAAAAGTGGTATTGCTGGATCATATGGTAGGTTCATTCCCATTCATCTGAGGATCCTCTATACTGTTTTCCAAAATGGTTGCACTAATTTGCAATCTCACCAGCAATGCATTAGGGTTCCCACTTCTCCACACCCTCGCCAGCATTTGTTGTTGTTCGTGTTTTTTATGATTGCCATTCTGATTGGAGTTAGGTGAAATCTCAAGGTAGTTTTGATTTGCATCTCTCTGATTGCTAATGATGTAGAACATTTCCTCATACATTTATTGGCCATTTGTATCTTTTCTTTTGTGAGGTGTCTATTTAGATCCTTTGCCCATTTTCTGATCGGGTTATTTGTTTTCTTAGCTGTGATTTTCTTGAGTTATCTGTATATCCTAGATATTAGTCCTCTATCAGAAGAGTAGCTGGCAAAAATTTTCTCCCACTCTGTGGGCTCTCTGTTGAGGTTCTTGATAGTTTCCTTTGCTGCACAGCTCTTCAGTTTAATGCAATCCCATGTATTGATCTTCCTTTGAGTTGCTTGTGCTTTTGGGGTCTTGTTGAGAAAGTTTTTACCGGTGCCTATGTGTTCAAGTGTTGGGCCTATGCCCTCTTCAAGTAGCTGCAAGGTCTCTGGCCTGACTTCCAGGTCTTTGATCCACCTTGAGTTGACTCTTGTGCAGGGTGAGAAAGTGGGGTTTATTTCCAAAATAACACCTTTTTTAAAGTAAAAAGTTTTACAATCCCTGGGCCTATGTAGTGGCACACACCTGTAACCTCAGAGGAGGACTGCAGGTTTGAGGACAGCCTCAGCAAGTAGTGAGGCTCTCAGCAACTAGTGATACCTTGCTTCAAAACAAGTAAAATGGGACTGGGGGCGTAGCTCAGAGGTAGAATGCGCCTGGGTTCAATCCCCAGTACCAACAAATAAATAAATTCATACATATATACATATAAAAAAATAAGGCTGGGGGGTATAGCTTAAAGGTAGAATGCCCCTGAGTTCAATCCCCAGTGCCACACGCACACAAAAAAAAAAAAAAAAGAGAGAGAGAGAGAAAAACTATACCATCCATTTTAGAAGGAGAAAATGAAAATAATTTTTCACTAAAATTATGTTTTCATTATCAACAGAAAACATTGAATCAAGTTGGTTTTCTTTTTTGGGGGAAGGGGAGTGGTACTGGGAATTGAACCAAGGAGCATTCTACCTCAAAGATACACCCTCAGCTCAATATTATTTTTATTTTTATTTACTTTGCAATACTAAGAATTGAACCCAGGGCATTCTACATCTGAGCTACATCCCCTAGCCCTATTTTTTTATTCTTTATTTTGAAACAGGGTCTCACTAAGTTGCAGAGGGCCTCACTAAGTAGCTGAGGCTGGCCACAAACCTGAAATCTTCTTATCTCAGCCTCCCAAGTAGTGAGATTACGAGTGTGTGCCACCTCGTCCGGCCTTATTTTTATTTTCAAACAGTGTCTTATTAGGTTGATGAAAGTCTTATTACTTACTGAGGCTGTTCTCGAGCCTGTGATCCTCCTGTCTCAGCCTCCCAAGTACTAGGATTACAGGTGTGCACCATCATGCCCAGCCTGAATTAAGTTTTTGAGCTGTGATTTCATAGACATGCTCATGGAATCATGGGTGGGTTTGAGTGTAAACATAAAGCCAGGTAAAACACATACAATTTTTGCACATAAAATTTTTTCTGGGGAAGAGTTCTGATTCAAAAACTATCCTATTATTTAGGTAGCCCGAAATCCTAAAAGGTTAAGAAACATATCTAGTGCATAAAGTATTTCTTAAAGAGGATTTTAGACAATTTTGGATTTTGGGTTAATGATTTTAAAGTCACTTTAATAGCAATATATGAAACTTCAAATTTATTAATAGTGGCACTCTAGAAAATATTAATGCCATTGACCACTGGCTACCAAAATGTTCAGTCCTTACTTTGTTTCTGGCACCTGGTAATTTTATTTTCTTTCTTTAAACTCAGCTCTGTAGTAGAAAAAATTTTAAGTTGTATTTTATCAAGCATGTCTAGGTGTTTGTGACAGTGTGACATGGCACCAAAATCACTGATATTTTGTATCTTAGTACTGTTATAAGGCAGCATCAGAGCTTCCACACAGCTTTAAGCATTTTGAATTATTTATCAATGAGGGGACAGGAGGAAGACAGGACCAAAACCTGGGGAAGTTTATAAATTTTGGGTTTTCTTTCTTCCTCCCAATCTCCATTCCTTTATTTTTTTTTTTTTTTAGTTATAGAAGACACACTTCTAATTCATTGACAAGAAGTTGTAATTGATCTGCCAATTTGTAAATACTTTTTTTGTGTGTGGTACTGGGGATGGAACCCAGGGGCATTCTACCTCAAAGATACATCCTCAGCCCTATTTTATTCTTTTATTTTGAAACAGGGTCTCATTAAATTGCAGAGGGCCTCACTAAATTGTTGAGGCTGGCTGCAAACTTGTGATCCTCCCACCTCAGTGTCCCAAGTACTGAGATTACAAACGTGTGCCACCATGCCCAGCTTATAAATATCTTCATTTTTTAAGGTTTTTATCCAATTCTGTTCAAAAGGCACACCAGTCAAATTAATACTCTGAACCACCACTCATTCATTTATTTATTCACACAGTCAACAGACATTTAATGAATGCCAATTATGTGCAAGACACTGTATCATGAGGTTAGGGGTAAAATAGAGTACAAAGACAAAAAGTACTCTGTCTTCATGAAGCAGGGGAGATAGGATCCTCCTTCCCTTCCCTATACACACACACACGAAAAGGCAAGAAATGCTATAAATTAACAAAAAGGTGAATAGAAAATAGGAGCAGGAAAACCTACTTTAGAAAAACGAATGTATCAAAGAAGGCTCCTACTGTGGTCATGATGTTTGCTCCCCAAATTCATATACTTAAACTTACGACCCATCGTGGTAATAGTAAAAGATTAAGCCTTTTGAGAAGTGATTAAGTCATCTCTGCCCTCATGAATGGGATCAATGTCTTTATAAGGAGATTGAAGGAGGAGCCCTGGCCCTTTGTGTCATGTAAACATGGACTCCATAAGAAGCTGCCATCTTTGAAACAGAGAGCAAGCCCTCATCAGACACTGACTTTGCTGGCAATTTGATCTTGGACTTCCCAGCTTCCAAAATTGTGAGACATAACTACTGTTGTTTTAATGTTACCCAATCTAATGTATTTTGTTATGGCAGCCAGAACAGACTGACTTTTTTATTGAGTAACCTTAAGCTAAGACCTAACGAAGAAAAATAAGCTAGCAATGATTACGAGTAAGGAAAGAATATTCCAGACAGAGAATAAGAAACATAAGTGAAAGCCCAGTGTTGGGAAAAATAGTTGGCCTGATTAACTAAATGAAGAACAATATGACTAGACCACAGTGAACTCAAAGAGAGGGCTTACAAGATAAGACTGGAAAGAGAGGTAGGGCCAAATAATATAAAGCTCATATATTCACAATTTTTGTGTACCTCTTCATGATTTGATCATTTAATCAAATGATTAGTCTTGTCTTCTGTAATTAGCATTTTTGTTTTTAAGTATAAATTCATTTTATCACTGATGCTGATAAGTATTTTAATCATATTACTTCCACTTTCCTATGGTAAATTTCTTTTATACTTATGGATACAGTATGGAAAAAAAGGGGGGGGCAACTAGATAAGGATGATACAAAATAAGAGCCAAAAGAAGAATATACTGAATTTGAGAAGCAAGGGTAAAGTCAAATGAGAATTAATAGTGAAGTAGAGGATAGTAGAATGGAGTAAGGAAAAAAAACACAGGGAGGTTCAGGTTGAATCAAATGGTTTTAAACTTAATATAAAAACTGGGGCTGACATGGCTGCATAAAAATGCTAGACATTTTTAATTAAGTGATTTCCTTGTCTTTGTGTCTATTTTCAAAGCCCTGAAGTGTCTAGCTTAATTCGGTAGCTTAAAATACTTTTTTACTTATTAATTTAGTTATTGCTTAGTAAATATCTCTTTTCCAAATACCATGCTAATCTAGGTCAAACGAAAAAAGAAGATGGTTGAGTACCTATCCTCACAGACTTAAAATAGAAAAGACAGGTTTAAAAAATTAAATGATTCAGCAAAGTAATTAGAAACTCTGAAAAGTGCTATGTAAGAAAGTGTTACGAGTAGAAAATAGGGTTGATGGTGCCTACTTTAGATAGAGCTGTGAAGAAAAAGTGCTATCCAAGCTGAGAAGTGATGGAGCAGATGCACCAAGCCATGCAGAAAGTTGGGAGATGAGCTGCCCACGAACAGGAAACATCACATTCAATGGTCCAGAGTTGAGAAAGGCCATATAGCTGGAATGAAGTGAGAGAAATGAGAAAGAAGCCAGTGGCCATGAACCTACGATGGAGAAGTACACAGGGATGAGAGGTCCTGGTAAATTTTACTTTTAGTTTTAAGTGCAAAGTGAAGCTACAGAAGAGTTTTAAATAAAGGAATGACAGGATCTAAACTGCACTATTACAAGATGCTTAGAAAGTTGTGTTCTGGTAATAGTGAAATGGCACATATCATACAAAGTCTAGCAGAAACAACAATTATAAACTCTGGACAAAATATACGAAGCAAGGCTAGGAGTGTAGCTCAGTGCAAGGTCTGAAATTCAATCCCAAGCCCTCCCCCAGTGTGTGTGTGTGTGTGTGTGTGTGTGTGTGTGTGTGTGTGTGTGTGTGTGTGTGTAAAACTGCTGGATGTACTGGCCAGCAACCAAAAGCACGCAGAAGTAGGGAAAAAAAAATTCAGTCCTAGAAAAACACTACATGAAATTCATGCTTATACAGCTTCCCTCACAATTCACACAATTCAGAGTAGTTAGATCTCAATCAAACACTTGGCTTGAGGAATCAAGGGAAAAATTTGGCACAGTCAGAGTGGTTGGACACTGAGGAAGAATATCCAGGGAAGGATGGTATCACTAATGGAGGAGAACCCAAATCTGCATATAAACTAACCTCAAACTTTTGGCTGAACCCTGAACTAGCATGCACAGGAAAGATTCCAAGGAACAGAGGGAGAAAATAACTGCTGGTGGGCAGAGGAGGCTGCTACTTCGGGGAAGATAGTTTGGTATTCAAATCACACTAACTTAGGGGAGGGTTTGGAAAACACGTTGAGTTTTCCACTGGAACCTCAGAAGGGTGGCTTATATTTTAGATGTAAATATTGAGCCAGGCACTGTGGCGCATGCCTATAATCTCCAGTAATCCCAGGATTTGGGAGGCTAAGACGGAGGGAAGGTTGGCAGGTTCAAGGCCAGCCTAAGCAATTTAACAAAGCCCTGTTTCAAAATGGGGGGGGGGGGCTAAAAAAAAACAAAGGCTGGGCTTGGTGGTGCAAATTTGTAATCCCAGTACTTGGGAGGCTGAGACAGGAGGATTGCAGGTTTGAGGACAGCTTCAGCAATTAGTGAGACTCTCATCAACTTAGAGAGATCCTGCTTCAAAATAAAAATTTAAAAATAGGGCTAGGGCAGGGCTTGGTGACGCACGCTTGTAATCCCAGTACTTGGGAGGCTGAAACAGGAGGATCCGAGTTTGAGGCCAGCTACTTAGTGAGGCTTTCTGTAACTTAGTGAGACCCTGTTTCAAAATAAAGAATAAAAAATAGGACTGGGGCCTAGCCTGGAGGTAGAATGCCTCTGGGTTCAATCCCCGGTACCGCCAAAAAAAAAAAAAAATAGGGCTGGGGGGTGTAGCTCAGAGGTAGAATGCCACCAGGTCAATCCCTAGTACCACAATAAATAAATAAACAAGTAATATAGGGCTGAGGGTATAGCTCAGAGGTAGAATGTCCTTAGTTTCAACTCCCACAAATCAAACAAACAAGACCAAGTTAAAGACAGAAAAGTACCCATTGGATTTGTTAGCATGGAAACCTCAGTTGACCAACTTTCGAATAATTTCAGGGTAAGAATGGGGATACGAGACAGTATGAATGAATAACTATTTTGAGAGGTTTTGTTGTTCAAGGAAATAGGCATTGTAGCTAGATGGGGAAGTACTGTTTATTAGAATGGGGAACAGTAGAGCAAGTTTATAGTCTTATAAGAATGATCCAATAAGGAGCAAGACTGAGATTATATAGGAAAGTGAGCGAGTAACAAGGTGGTCTACAAACCAGCAACATTAGCATCTCCTGGAGCTTCTTAGAAAGGCAGACTCTCCACCTCCACCCCAGACCTACTGCATCTGATCCTTAGTGTTAACAAGGTGATTCTTAACACATAAGCTGTGGAAATTTTTTTTTTTTTTTTTTTTTTTTGCAATAGCAAGAAGCGGGTTTATTGCCAACTCGAGTTGGGGTTCGACCTTTTCCAATGCAGTGGAATCGTGGCATGAACCCCGACTTCGTATTACTTCTAAGCTGTGGAAATTTAAGCAGAGAACCAATGACCCTAAGAAAGGGAAGAGAAGTTCTAAAACAACATATAATTGAAACTTGCCTGTGACAGGAAGAAGAAAACGTTCTCCATTTTAACAATAGGGAAAAGGGAGACAATGTGTGCTGATGCAGAAGGGCTTATAGACTTGGTAGCAAAAAGAGGAAATAATTCCCAACTAATGGCTTCCCATCTTTGGTCTCAAAAATGGATGACACAAGCAAGGTAAGCTGACAGTAATAGATACTGCTAACAGAAATAGGGGAAGGGGTTCAGAAAATCTGAGACAGAGTACTTAAGAGAAAGGATACTTTATAGCTGAGCAGAAGTGGAGAAAAATATCACGGACAATCAAGAAATAAAGGAACTTCAGGGCAGAGTATTAAATGAGCTTTCTGTACCCATAATGATATCATGGATAATGATGATAGCTATGAGTTGTTTTTAAATTTAACTTGTAACCAGCTTCATGCAAGCATTCGAAAAGGATACCTGAAAATTTAACTTCTCTAATATCTGACCAGTGCTTGCCCACAAATCAGGTTCAATTTTCTCTGGGGTGATAGCTGTAAATTAAAGTGGGTCAAGAGAAATTAACTACTCAAGTTCACAAAAGGAGTGACAATTTGACAACTTGATCATCTGCAAAGCAGAAAGTACAATTCCATGAAGATTTCTAAGAAAAAGAATCTGCAATCAATATGATTTTGTGAAACTTAGTGAAGTAAACCTAAGACTTCCCTAATTGAAACTATGTGAAGCTGGGTGTGGTGACGCATGCTTGTAATCCCAGTACTTGGGAGGCAAAGAGAGGAGGATTGCAGGTTTGTAGCCAGCCTCTGCAACTTAGTAAGATCCTGTTTCAAAATAAAAGAATAAAACAGGACTGGGAGTATAGCTCAGAGGTAGAATGCCTCTGAATTCCATCCCCAGTACCACATACACACACCAAAAAAAAAAAAAAAAAAAGTGAAAATTATTTAATTATTGGATTAAGAAATATTTATTGAATACCTGTGTATATTCCCTACTCTGCATGCTAACTTTTGTAATAATCTCATATGAACTAGATTAATCACTGATGCAATTACAGATATTGCTAAATATATAAAAATCATTTAAACTGTACATCTTTAGCTTTTACTTTGATTCAAAATAGAGTAATGGAGTAACAATGTATAATTTAAGGTCTCACTTTTTCTGTTTATTAGACTCATTTTTATTCAAGTGAATATAATCTTACCTTATTTATCCAGTACATAACAGCATCTTCGATATCATAGGGCAGATCTGTGGCTTGAAAAAAGGCCGAATACTGTTGAGCACATGCAATTACTTTTTCTACACTGACCATTTCCACAGTATAAGCCATCATGAGGGTATCAATCATGGCCAAATGTGCACTCTGAAAATATAAAAGAACAAACAGTTTAAAAATTACACTTAGAAATTACTGTTTATATATTTTAAAATATTAACATTTCCTAACAAACAGCAGTAAAACTAAAGACTATAGAAGACTGGCTTTAGCCAGTACTTGGGAAGCTGAGACAGAAGGATCACAAGTTCAAGGTCAGCTTCAGTAACTTAGTGGGATCCTATTTCAAAAAAATATAAAATAGGGCTGGGAATGTAGCTCAGAGGTAGAAAGAGCAAGGAAAAGAAAAGAAAAAAAGCTCTGCATGCTAAACATGAGCTAAGTGGACCAAATTAATTTACTATCCGAGTATTTATTGAGGTTCTCTGCTATGATACTCTTATCTACTCAAAAGATGCTTCATCTTCTCCTGTTTTTGCTTTGTGTGTGTGGTACTGGGGGTGAAAACCAAGGGCACTCCATTACTGAGCTACATCCCCAGCTCTTTTTATTTTGAGAGTCTCACTAAGTGTTTTTTCCATGTTTGATAATGTCATAATAGTTTATTTACACGTGACTTACAATACAATTTAGACTTCAGAATCACCTCTGACAATTTTTCCTCTCTCTCTCTCTCTCTCTTTTTTTTTTTTTTGTGGTACTGTGGATTGACCCTAGGGGCATTCTACCTCTGAGCTATAACCCCAGTCTTATTTGTTATTCTTTATTTTGAAACAGGGCCTTACTAATAGCTGAGGGCTGGCCACAAACATGTAATCCTCCTGTCTCAGCCTCCCAAGTACTGGGATTACAAGTGTGCACCACCACGCCCGGCCTTTCCTCACTTTTTATAGATTCTACTTCTGAAATGTCTCTCAAATCTGCCTTCCTCTTCATTCTGATTGCCACAGTTCCAATTCAGACCATAAACATTTCTCACACCTCAACAAAGAAAAAAATTCTTTAACCCATTTTCCTGCTTCCAACTTCCTCATCTAAGTCATCTAGCACAGGACTTTGTCTTTCCTTTTTATTTTTTAATCTACAGAGCTGTCGTATGGTGGCCCCAACATTCCAAACACTACAAAGGTTGTAAAGTAGAAAGCACTCCTCTCCGTTCTACTCGCCTAGCAATCTCTTTGGTTTGATAGGTATTCTTCCAAGGAAATTTAATGTACATCTAGTAAGTGTAACACATTGTTTTCTACCTTTGGCACCACAAACAATACTTTATTACAAACACTGTATAATTATAAATACTGTATATCTCCAGGAATAATTCTTAGTTGAGGGTCTATTGGATACAAGGGCAACCACATTTTAAATCTTGATAACTACTAATCTGTTCTCTAGAAAGATTATACCAACATATTTCCTACCAGTAATGTTATCAGCATGCCTATTTCTCCACATTTTTGCCATCCTTAGATACTCACCTTTTAATTTATGTCAGTATGAAAGTCAAAAGACCCCACTCTTCTTTGGAAAACTGCTTGGTAGTATCCTTTGCAGATTCCTCCCTCTTTTTGGGATATTCATCTTTGTTAGTTGATTTACTAGGCTTATTGTCCTGTCATTCAGGTAGCGAATCCTTTTTCTAGCTTTTCCTGATAAAATTTATCTCAATGCTGTGGTTTTGGAGTTTATACCATGTTTACACAGGTCTTCTTTCATCCTAAGAATGTAGAAATATTGACCTCTGTGTTTTCCTGTTACTTAAATCCATCCAGAATTGTTTTTTAAGACACTGTAAACTAGAACCTAGATGCATTTTCCAAATCATAGATTGCATCATATCATTCTCACATAAAGGCTACCTCATTTCTACACGATGAAGCCTAAACTGCTTAATAAGAGATAAAGTTCTTTCTTATTAGTTGGTTTATATCTATGAGTCTAGCCTTATAATCTACTATTTCCTTCCCCAACCTATACTTATTTTTCCAAACATCCACACGACTGCTGTTCCTAAAATCTCGTACCAGTTTTCAAGCTTCCATGCCCTAACTTACTGTTGCCCTCCTTACAATATAAACTGAGTCCCTTCATTGGTTTGAATACTATTATTTTGAAGGTGTTCCTATTCCTTTTCCAATGAAAATGACTCATTCTTCCTAAAAAATTAAGTACAGAATCTTACAGAATATTGTTTATGCTTGAACTAACTTCTGAATTATCTGAAGTAGGGCATGGGCACTGGTATTTTTAGACAGCTCCCCTGATGATGCTAATGAACAACCAGAATTGAGAACACTGATTTATTTCACCTTTGCACAGTTATCTGCATACAACTCTTACTTCTCTAGGTAGAAAGTAAGACTTTTCAGGACAAGGATATTATCTTAATTATCTTACCTAGCAACTAGCAGGGGCTGAAGAAAGGAAGGAAGAAAAGAAATGAGCTTATTGGTTACTATAAACTGAAGAGTTCATTTTACTCTGGAGGTTTAGGAAGTGGATCAACTATAGTAAGAGGTAGCGGGTAAGCTGAGCATGGTGGCACATGCCTGTAAACTCAAGACTTGGGAGGCTGAGAAAGGAAGATCACAAGTTCAAAGCCAGCCTCAACAACTTAGTGAAGCTCTTGGTAACCTAGTGAGACCCTGTTTCCAAATAAAATAGGAGTGGCATGTAGCTCAGAGGCAGAATGCCCATAGGTTCAATCTCCAGCACTACCCCCCCCCCCCGACACACAAGTAGCAGGTGCAGCCTGTGGAAAACTTAGCAGTACTTACAGTAAAGTGAATACTGTGTCTGAAGCAAAAAAAAAAAAAAAAAAAAAAAGCTTCATATTGGCAATCATAAAACCAATGAAGAACCGACGGTGACTTCTTACTTATGAAGTAATTTTTGTGCCAGATGGTATGTGAAGTACTTTATTAATATATTAGCTCTTTATTAATATATTAATACAACAACCCTGTGGATAAGTACTGTTATTATACCTACTTTACTTTACAAATATTTTTTTAAAACAAGGCTGAAGAGATTATAGAAAGTACATTTTCTATAATCCTTAGGACTTTCAGAAGTATTATTTACATTTTAGGTGGGCATGATAGTGTACACACGTAGTTTCAGCTACTCAGGAGGCTGAAGCTGAGGATGGTTTGAGCCCAGGAGTTCTAGACCAGCCTGGCTGGATAATAAAGCCAGGCCTGGGCTCTTAGAAAGAAAAAATAAAAACAAAAAATACTACTTTATATGTGAGGAAGCTGAAGTTCAGATAATTAGTTTGTCCAAGCCTATGTGCTCTTCCTACTGTATCATGCAGTCATTAGGAGTTTTAGTTGCAAAAGAAAAAAATATGTTTTGGAAATGATAAATAAGCATAAAATGTGAGCAAGAAAAATAAACATCCATAATTATTTCAAAATAAAATCATACTTTCATATTCTACCTCCTCCAAGAAATCTTTTCCAGACTCTACTGTCCAGATACGCCAGTCCTTATTTCAGACTCAGAGTGGCAGATCCTTTCCCTTAAGCCACCCGTCTCTGTGTGTCCTCTAGAGCACTAGAGAGAGGAGTCTGCCTTTTTTTCAATTTTGTTTCCTGATAAGGTTTTCTGGATGAAATTTGTTAGTAAATAAGCACTTAATAGCATTAAAAGGCAAAGCCCTTTTAGACAAAAATATGGAAAAACATTTCAAATATATGAAAGAGGAGCAAAGAGCTGCATGAATGAAATGATCATTTGATCATTATATTTTACCACAACATGAACACTGAGACATAATCAGTAATTGAGGATATAGAGAGAGATAGGTAGATAGATACAGATTTTTTTTTTCTTTTGCGGTACTGGGGATTGAACTCAGGGGCATTCTACCTCCGAGCTACACCCTCAGCCCTATTTTTTATTCTTTATTTTGAAACCGAGTCTCACTAAGTTGCGGAGTGCCTCACTAGGTAGCTGAGGCTGGCCGCGAACCCGGATCCTCCGGTCTCAGCCTCCCGAATGCTGGGATTACAAGCATGCGCCACCAGGCCCGGCTCAGATACAGATATTTTACAACAGGTGAAATGTATACAATAATGAGTAGAAAAATAAGGACTCATGATGTCATATATACGCATGTGTGAATGAGAAAATGGGAAGGTAAAAGTAAAACTTACTCAAAAACTGCCTTGTTAAGCAGGCGTGGTGGCACACACTTGTAACCCCAGTACTTGGGAGACTGAGACAGGAGGATCGGGTTCATGGCCAGCCTCAGCTACTTAGTGAGGCACTCCGCAACTTAGTGAGACCCTGTTTCAAAATAAAGAATAAAAATTAGGGCTGGGGGGTGTAACTCGGAGGTAGAATGCCCCTGAAAACTGCAAAAACAAACAAACAAACAAAAAACCTGCCTTGTTATAGTATGCAAAAAACCCAACAACATGAAAAATCTATAGTTTACTTTAAAAATTGAGATAGAATAATAAACACTAAGTACAATTAGTACTTCATTTTTAAAACAAAGTTCATTTGACTCATTACTTCCTGAATTAAAAAAAAAGTTAATTCTATTATTGTGGTTATAGTTATTTCTATATCATATTCACTCATTTTAAACTACAAACTCTCACATTTTAATGTTTTTAATACTGTTCTCAGCATGTTACTGTTCACCATCATGCACTATGTAAAGTTTTCAGTAGGTAATGTTTTCAGCGTTTCTATTAAACACATTTAATATAACAATCCTGTGAGACAGTACTATTATTATACCTACTTTACAGATGAGAACACCGTGTAATGAGCTGAAAGGTTACCCAGCAAAGAGGAAATGTAGGGATTTAGTCTGGCTCCAGAGTCCACGCCATTGCAAATCACACCTGCAGACTTCCATGCCAAGCTCGTAAGCAAGCACTGTAGGAGGCCACAGAGCAGCAAGGGAAGCAGCAGGGCACACGAGGCCACCAGGTGGCAGACCAGAGCACAACATCTAAAAGCAGCAGTGCAAACACTGGCTATAGAAAGGGAGAGCTATCTCACATCTTAATGAGAAAGGAAGGGATGCTGGGTTCTTTATCTGTTACAAGGGTTATATTTTTTTTCTGTAACCAGTGGCAAAAATAAGTTGCATTTATGTATCAGAAATTAAGATTAAGATATTAAAGATATGAGAGTTTGTAAAGAAATGAGTGCTTTTAAGTGTTATAAACTTTTTATTAAGCCGGGCATGGTGGCGCACAATTCTAATCCCAGTACTTGGGGAAGGCTGAGACAAGGATTGTGGGTTCAAGGACAGCCTCAGCAAATAGTGAGACTCTCATTAACCTAGCAAGACGCTGTTTCAAAATAAGAATAAAATAGAGCTGGGAATGTAGCTCAGAGGTAGAATGCCTCTGGGCTCCTCAATCCCCAGTGCTCCCCTCAACAACAACAAGAACAAAAAAAACCAAACTGAATTTAGATGTAGAACTAAAAAAATCTCCTAAAATAAACACAGGTCTCAGCTGGGTGTGGTGGTGCACGCTTGTAATCCCAGTACTTGGGAGGCCGAGACAAGAGAATAGTCAGTTCATGGCTGGCCTCAGCAATTTACATTGCCCTTCACAACATAGTGAGACCCTGTTTCAAAATAAAAGAATAAAATAAGGATGCGGGTGCAGCTCTGAGGTAGAATGTCCCTGGGTTCAATTCCCAGCACCACTAGATGGATGGATGGATTGATGGATGGATGGATGGATGGATGGATGGATGGATGGATGGATGGATGGACGGACAGACAGATGGGTAGGTGGATATCTCAGCCTGTCAGAGCAGCTAGAACACTCATCATACACCTATTCCTACGGGGTATGGGAGGGAAGGAAGGCTTAGATCATGAACACCACATATTTTGAGTTATGTAGATCAGAACATGGCATTAGAATTAATTCCAGTTTAGTAAATAATATTCTACAAATCTACAGGTTTGCCCTAAGTTTCATTCATCTTTAATTTACATGAAGATAAAAGTAAAATACCACTACCAATCCTGATGAGATGACAAGTCATTTTATGAATGAGGAAACTAAGACTCAAGTTGAGTGATCTGCATTATCTAGAGTTGGTAAGAGTTAGAGGTAGGACACAATGCCTAGACTGGCCTGCTGTGGAGGCTCATGCACTTCCATACTCCATGCTGCCCCACTATTTCACAATACATCTTTTGTGTTTATTATATAGTATCACTTTGCCGAAGTAAACATTGGATTATAACATATTAAATAGCTATTCTTAAACTCCTGGTATTGACAATTCAGAAACTAAACTAAAACCAAAGCCTCTATATAATATAAAGTATGAAACGATCTTGGTTTAAAACGAATAGCTCTGCCACAGAACTGTGGAGGTAAAAGTCTTGCTACCGGACTGTATGCCGGACTGCTACTGTCCTTGGCTCAGGCAAGCCAGGGGTTGCTTACAGCTAACCTGTCAAGAACTATCTTCTTTCCTCTCAAGACTAAAAATGCAATTCTCAGAAGAAAAAAAAAAAGTATTAAAAAGAATTAGGCATACTGTGAGAAACAAAACAAATAAAACACAAGGTACCACCTAAACTTAAGACTTCATCTTAGATACTATCATCTGACTCTTGCTTTTAGCTTATGGGTAACCATCTAAAATATCATTGAGATAACTTTCAGATGTCAAAATTCTCTTGCCTAATTGCTACATGGGTTTTTCTGTATAAATTTTGTACAAACCAAATTTCTGCAAACTGAATTAGATTGGTTTTCATTGTGCAATTAGATGTGCAACGATCTGACAGAAATACAGTTAGTCCTGCTTTGAAAATACACATTTGTTTCAATGCAACTGATAAAGTAGAGAAGATTGAGTATAACACAAATTTCTGTTGGTTTATGTACAGGTTTGCTTACCAGAAATACTCAGTGAATACACAAAATTATACCCAGATGTACAAAGACATGTAGGAATAAGCACAATGCCCATGCCTCAGTCATCTGCCATCTACCTCAGTTCACCATGTACAACATGAGCTACACCATCATCGTCTTCCTCCTCAACTGGTGTCTAACTTTCTCTGGTGTTGTCACTTTCTGTCCTGTTTCAGACAACTCTCCTGCCACTTCACATCCATGGACCATTTGAACCTCTACAACATGAGCCAAAATAAGCCTTTTCTCTTTATGTTAATTATCTCGGGTATTTTGTTATAATGATAGAAAGATGACTAATGCAGCATCATAAAGAAGAAATTTCTTTCAAATGAATTTAACAAAATGGTATAAAATTTATATTCTGAAAGCTATAAAATAGTGTTGAAAATACTTAAAATTCTACATAAATGGAAAGATAGTCCATGTTAATGGAGACGACTGAATGTTAACCTGTAACACTTCCCCCAAAATGGATGTACAAATTAATATAATCTCCATCACTATTGCAGGTCATTTCTTTGTAGAAACCAACAAGCTGATTCTAAAATCTAAGGGATCCGAAATAGCTAAAGAAATCTTGAAATTGAACAAAGGAGAAGGACTTGCACTTCCTGATTTCAAAACTTACTACAAACCAACAGTAATTAAGACAGTGTGGTACTGATTAAAGATCAATGGAATAAAATTGAGAATCCAGAAATAAACCCATATATCCATAGTTAATTGGTTTTTGACAAGGGTGCTGTGAAAATTCAATGGGGGAAGTATAACCTATAAACAAACGGTACCATATCAACTGTGTAGTCAATATGCAAGAGAATGAAGTTGGACCTTTAGTCATACCACATATAAAATTTAACTAAATATGGGCCAAAGACCTAATAAGAGTAAAAACAATAAAACTTTTAGAAAAAAACAAGAAGGTAAATCTTCATGATCTTGGATTTGGTGATGGAGTCTTAGTTTAGATATGACACCAAGCATACAAAACAAAAAGAGGGAGACCTGAAACTAAAACTTCTGAGCTTCAAGAGACAATTTCAAAAAAGGGAAAACAATACACAGAATGGGAGAAAACATTTATACATTTATGTCTAAAATATATAAAGAATTCTTACAACTGAAGAATAAAAAGACAACTCAGTTTTAAAATGGACAAAGGATATGAATAAGCATTTCTCCAAATAAGATATATGATGGCTAATAAATGCATAAAAATATGCTCAACATTATAAGTCATCAGGAAAATACAAATCAAAGCAATACTGGAATATGGATGCAAGGGAAGCATTTATTTTATTTTTTGTGGTACTGGGGATCAATCCCAGAGGCATTCTACCTATGAGCTACACCCTCAGCTCTATTTTATTTTTTATTTTGAAACAAGGTCTCACTAAATTGCAGAGGGCCTCACAAGGTTGCTGAAATTGTCTGCGAACCTGCAATCCTCCTGTCTCAGCCTCCCAAGTGCTGGGATTATAGACATGCACTGAGCCCGGCTAAAAACATATATTTTATTTTAATTTAATTTTGTGTGGTACTTGGGATGGAACCCAGAGGCATTTTATCTCTGAGCTATACTCCCAGCCCCATTTTATTCTTTTATTTTGAAAAAGTGTCTCACTAAATTCCAGAGGGTCTCACTAAATCCCTGAGGTTGGCCACAAACTTGTGATCCTCCTGTGTCAGCCTACCAAGTACTGGGATTACAAGCATTCGCCACCACACCTGGCTTAAAAACATACAATGTAAAAACAAAATCAAGCTGGGCATGGCAGTGCACACCTGTAATATATACTGCAATATACAGTGCACACCAGGAATATGCACTGAACAGTAAATATTTTTGTAGTAAACTACAGGAAGATTTAGGTGCTTTTTTTCCATACACATTTCTGTCATATCCAATTTAGCCCCACTGCTGCGCCACTATAACCAGGTAGAATGGTGAACGTGGCAGCTCTGGTGACAGGTGACTTCTATCAGATTCAAAACACCTCTCTTATGAGATTAAAAATTTTGGCAGTATGACATGCCCTTAAACAACTGACCACACAAAACTAACATGTCTGTTTTATTTAGATCTCCCTGGCTAAATCTATGAATGAAATATAGACAGCAAGTCAAAAGGATGGTTACTATCATTTGACTATTATCACACAGATACTTATCTAGCTGCTATTTAATTCAGCTCAATTGTTAGGAAACAAATATACAATGAAGCTGTGAGAGTTCTTTTTTCTGTCTATAAACATAATGAACCTCTAGGTTATATTTCATCATTTACACTTGGCAAATTTAAAAACCTCACTATTCAATAGAGAACTGTTTTCAAGATAATGTTAAATGAAACTAATATAAAGCTTTACTGCAAACTTAATATACACAATAAATAGTACAGTCCAAATGTCTATTAAAATGTTTCCTAAGCAAATACATTGACTTTGTCTAGACTACATTTAACCTGAAATGGCAAGTTAAAAATGTTTAAGTGTGGCTATTCTAGAGAGACACATACAAGAATTGAATATTAATAGCCAAATAAATATAATAAACACAGTAAAAAGAGAAGGGGTTTCAAATATGGCTGACCAGCAAAAAGAGGGGAAAAAAAAAATCGCCAAATTCCCTGACCTCAAACCTTAAAGACTAATTCATTCAATACCTAGAGAGACCCAAGAATTATCACAGCCACAAGAGATTAACCTTTCAACAGCATATCTCTAGTCACATCACCCTTTGGTTCAAATGCCTTCAATGACTTCCCGGAGCCTACCAAACAAGTCCAAAATTATTAGAATATTCAAGTTCTTCAAGATCTTAAAATAATTACTATTTCCAGGTCTTATTCTCTACTTCTCTATTTAAATCCTAGGCAGCACAAGTTAAGAACAAGGACTATCTAAGCAGAGTTCCAGGTTGAATCCTGATTCTATCACATACTACTTTGGCAAATTCCTAATTTATCTGTGCTTCAATATTCTCATCTATAAATGAGGTGATAATAACAGTATAAGATAATTTTTGTTTGTTTTGTTTTTTGGTGGTACTGAGGATTGAACTCAGAGGCATTCTACCTTCGAGCTACACCCCCAGCCCAATTTTATCTCTTATTTGGAAACAGGGTCTCACTAGGTTGATGAGAGTCTCACTACTTGCTGAGGCTGTCCTTGAACCTGTGATCCTCCTGTCTCAGCCTCCCAAGTACTGGGATTACAGGCATGTGCCACCATGCCTGACCCGTATAAGATGTTTTGTGCCCTAAAAGTAACAGCAGCACATGCCTGTTATCCCAACAACTTGGGAGGCTGAGGCAGGACAGCAAATTTGAGACCAGTATGGGCAACTTTACCAAGAACCTGTTTTAAATTTAAACATAAAAAAGGAGCTGGGCGTGGTGGCACAGGTTTGTAATCTCAGTACTTGGGAGGCTGAGACAGGAGGATTGCAGGTTTGCAGCCAATCTCAGCTACTTAGTGAGGCCCTCTGCAACTTAGTAAAACCTCAATTCACAATAAAGGGGGGAAAAAAGAAAAAACAGGGCTAGAGGTGTAGCTCAGTGGTTGAACACATCTGGTTTCCATCCTCAGGACAGGGAGGTGGTGGTGGGGGACACAATGACGTACCAAAAACAAAGTTAGGGGTTGTAAAAATCAGAATCAAAATGTCAACTTCTGTCCTAAATAAATAAATAAAAGTCAAGAGGTTAAAGGAAGAGGCTCTCATACCTGATAACAAGAAAGATTATCAAAAGGGGCTGGGGTACACTTAGTGGCAGAGCCAGTGCTTGGCTTGCCCAAGGCCACAGTGTGATCCCAGGATTCACAAAAAAATCACAGAAGATTCGTGAAGAACACAACCTTACATAAAAATTCCTTCTGCAAGGAAACCTGCATCAAAACTGTCTCTAATCTTGGACTGATGACCACTGTCACTAATTCTAGTAAGCCAAGGATTTGTTTCAAAATATATGATGTAATCCCCCTCATTTTGTCTTTCAAAACTTCCACTGGCCACAACCCCCCTGAATAGGCACATAGTTTATCATGGCATGAATATTTGCACTGAAATGCTACTCCCAAATAAACTTAACTTTTTTTATGTGTATGTGGGGTGGGGGGATACTGGGGATTAAACCCAGGGGCATTTTACCTCTGAGCTACATCCAAGTCCTTTATTATTTTTTATGTTGAAACAGGGTCTCGCTAGGTTGCTGAGGTCTTGCTATATTGCTAAGGCTGTCCTCAAACCTGCATCCTCTTGTCTCAGCCTCCCAGGTACTGGGATTACAGGTCTGTGATACCACACTTGCTCTTAATTAACCTTTGAGATTTTTTTCTTTGTATGTTACTTAGGATGACAAAATGTTTTGACTAATTTCTAAGTAAGTTAAAATACTGAAACATCAATTGCTAAGTATTAATTCAAGTGCTCTTGGTTTCTTAAATTCTACAGAAAAGATAATAATATTTGGGTCTATTAATAAATATGTCCAAGCCGGGTGTAGTGGTACACGCTTGTAATCCCAGTACTTGGGAGGCTGAGACAGGAGGATCACAGGTTTGAGGTCAGCCTTAGCTACTCAGTGAGGCCCTCTGTAACTTAGTGAGACTCTGTTTCAAAATAAAGAATAAAAAATATAGGGCAGTGGGGGGAGGGTGTAGTTTGGAGGTAGAATACCCCTAGATTCAATCCCCAGTACTGCAAAAATAAATAAATATAAATAAATAAATAAAATGTCCACATTGAAAAACTGCTCTATGAGGAAGCACATACTTTTAGAAATTATGAAATGTGTATTCATAAACTGTTGGTATATAAACTAACAATTCAAGAGTATTTCCTTCTTGGGTCTTTATTAGAATTTAATACTAGGGGCTGGGGCTCACTTGCCTAGCACATGTGAGGCCCTGGCTTTGAGCCTTAGTACTGGGGGCAGGGAAGGGAGGCTAAGATTACCAAGAGTTAAGAAGCCGGGTGTGGTGGCGCATGCTTGTAATCCCAGTACTTGGGAGGCTGAGACAGGAAGATCCGGGTTCTGCAACTTAGTGAGACCTGTTTCAAACTAAAGAATAAAAAATAGGACTGGGGATATAGCTTGGAGGTAGAATGCCCCTGGGTTCAATCCCCAGTACCACAAAAAAAAAATTAATTATGTAATTCTATTATATGCAAATAAGAAAATTAAGATGTGTTTTTATTATAGGACACTAAAAAGGCACAAAAATATTCTCTTATTATGAAAAAATAAGTCAAGTGTGGTGGCACATGCCTGTAACCCCAGTACTTGGGAGGCCGAAACAAGAAGTTCACAGGTTCAAGGACAACCTCAACAACATAGTAAAACCTCAGTAACCTAGCCAGACCCTAACAAAAAATAAAACAAACAAAAAATAAAAAGGGCTAGGGGTGTAGCTCAGAGGTAGAATGTCTATGTCTAATTGAGGGGTTGTTGGTTTTTGGGGGTTTTTTTTGCGGTACTGGGGGTTGAACTCAGGGGCATTCTACCTCCGAGCTACACACCCAGCCCTATTTTTTATTCTTTATTTTGAAACCGAGTCTCACTAAGTTGCGGAGTGCCTCACTAAGTAGCTGAGGCTGGCCGTGAACCCAGATCCTCCGGTCTCAGCCTCCCGAATGCTGGGATTACAAGCGTATGCCACCACGCCCGGCTTGTTTTTTTTTTTACATGATTGTTTTCAAAATATAAATTTAAGGAAGGAAATAGAAACAACGCAGAAAGGACCCTTTTTCAAAATAAAGAATAAGCCAGGCGTGGTGGCAAAAAAAAAAAAAAAAAAAAAAGTAGAATGATTGGATTGTCTCAGAGCAGAAAGAAAAAAAAAAATACAGATCAAAACTAAAAGTTTAAGCAGGTCACAAAGGGTCTGAGCAGGTCACAAGAGATTTGTGAAGACAAATCTTCTAAAACTTCCATTCTAAATTCTAGCAAGTTTTTTCTTTGTAGAAATTGACAAGCAGATTCTAAAATATATATGGAAATATAAAGAACCTAGAATAACTAAAACAATTTTGATAAAGAATGAAAATGGGCTGGGGATGTAGCCTAACAGTAGAGCACTTGCCTAATATGTGTGAGGCCCTGGGTTCAGTCCCCAGCACCACAAAAACAAGACAAAACAAAAAAACAAAGTTGGACAGTTTACACTACAATTTTCAAGACTGTATTTCAAGATTTATTATACGACTGCAGTAGTCAAGACCTGGTGGTACTGGCCTAATAGACATGAAAATCAATGGAATAGGCACAGTTGTCAAAATCAGTCAATGGGGGGGGGGGAAATAGTTTTCAATACATGATTAAATGATGCTGCAACTAGATATCCTTATATTTAGTAAATGAATCAACCTAACTATAAAAAAAAAAGGGGAAGGGGGTCCAAAATGAAGCACAGACCTAGATGTAAAAGTTGAAACTACGTAGAAGATGGTGCACATCTGTAATCCTAGTACCTGAGAGACTAAGATAGGAGGATCACAGGTTTGAGGACAGCCTCAGAAACTTAGTGAGGGTCTCATCAACTTAGCAAGACTCTGTTTCCAAATAAAAAATATAAAGGGGTAGGGGTGTAGCTCAGAGGTAGACTGCCCCTGGGTTCCATCCCAATACCACAAAAAAAAAAACTCATCACAATCATGCCACAGGCAAAGAAAGATTTCTTAGGACCTAAAAGCACTAATTATAAAAGAAAAAATTATAAATTCATCTTCATTAAAATTTAAAATTCCTCAAATACACCACTAAGAAAATGAAAAGACAAACTGGGCATAGGGGTGCATGCCTGTAATCCCAGTACTTGGGAGTATGAGACAGGAGGATCTCTGGTTCAAGGTCAGCCTCAGCAAATTAGGGAGACTCTGTTTCAAAAAAAAAAAATTAAATTAAATTAACCTAGCCTGATGGCCCATACCTGTAATCTCAGTACTTTGGAGGCTGAGACAGGAGGATCGAGGGTTCAAAGCCAGCCTAGCCTCAGCAACCTAGTGGGACTCTGCTTCAAAATGAAAAAATAGGGCTAGGGGTGTAGCTCAGAGGTAGAATACCCCTGCGTTCAACCCCAGTATCAAAATAAATGAAAAAATGAGAAAAAGACCTTACAGTCATTTCACAAAAGATATATGAATGACCAATAGGCATATTTTAAAAACCATATACATTAGTCATTAGAGAAATGCAAATTAAAACCACAAGGAGGAATTAATTCACAGAATTGAAAAGACTGGTACAAAAGTATTGGCAGAGATGCAGAGCAACTGGAACTCACACACAGCTAGTGGCAAATGAAGTCATTTGTACCAACATGGATGGTGTGGGAGGTCTTTATGTTAAGTGAAATAAGTCAGGCAGGGATGGCAAATACTATACATTCTCATGGGTGGAAGCTAAAAAGTTGATCTCAAAATAGAGAACAAAGAGTAGTTACCAGAGCCTGGGAAGAATGGAGGGAGAGGAAGGAGAGAAGATGGTTAATGGGTAAGGGGTACAGTTGAAGAGGAGGAATACTTCTAATATTCTACATCACAGTAGGATAACTGTGATTAACAATAATTTAGTATTTCAAAATAACTAGTAGAGAGGATTTTGAATATTCCCAACACAAAGAAATGATAAATGTTTGAGGTAACAGATATGCCAATTATCCTGATCTGATCGTTGCATATTGCATATATGTAATGAAATATCATAATATATCTCACAAGTAAGTATCAGTTAAAATAATTTTAAAATGTGGGCCAATATTTTATTTCTCAACATACAAGTACATATATCAAATGAGATGTGTCCTAAAAATTTCTTAAGTAACACCACACCCGGCTACAGTGTTTTTATTATTTAAGGCATTAAATAGTCACTGTGTGACCACAGGATTAGCCTATAGGATAATTTATTATATAACAAAATCTAAAGATAATCTTTAAACTTCATTATGATCCTTTACTTTTGCTTCCCCAAATAAATATTACATCGACTAATACTTTAAGTAATTAATGGAGTTGGCAATGAGCTACCAAGGAAACAGGAAAAAAATAGCTATTAAGACCGTAAGACATGGGGTTTATGAAAGACTAACTAAAGTAGATAATTATATCCAATAAGTCCAAGATTTAACTACAAAACATGTATTTTCCAAATGTCCTACTCATAGTGACCTGGGCAAGATTTATTTTTATGATAGTTTATAGATGGCAGCTCAGGCTTGTCCACCATCACTCAACATAATTGCTGCTACCTTATGCCAACAATGTAAGATGATAACTATGTTCTTTCATTTACTAACCAATCTGACATTCCTAGTGTATTTTAACTAGTCACACATGTCGTACTTCCAGAGATGTTTGTGTTTTATAGCTTTCCAGATTTGAAAGTTTTCCAGGCATATTTGGTCCTGTGCCAAAAACTGCGCTTCAAATGAAAAAATCTAAAACAAGTTACATAAAGTACACTGAAATATATTCTATCACATAAAAATAACCATAAGTAAAAGCTCCAGTTAACACTCAAAAAATTGCCTGAAAGGAAATTTGTCAGCAAATTTCTTTGAGCTGGGTGTGTGTGAAAAATGTGCCTAGCAGCATAGCTTTACCAAAAGAGACTGAGGCACACAAAGATCATGACACAATTGTGGCTGTTCCCAGATCTTCCTACACCACCCAGTCAGGCTTCATTTCCCAACACCGTAGGGAAAAGTGAAAAATGAAGGTCATGATATTCCCTGAGGTAAGTAGCCATACCAGAGTTTTGCAAACTACAAAGACAATTTACAATTCAATTATAGTTGGAAGAGCCAGGTGTGGTGGAGTACATGCTGAGACATGAAAAGAGGGAGAAAGGGAAAAATTAAAATCATAAAACCCTTTAATGTGAGGAAGTCCTAAATACCCATCAATAAGGGATTGGGCAAATATAAAATGTGGCATCTTCTTTTTCTTTCTTTTTTTTTTTTTTTTTTTTGCAGTACTGGGGGTTGAACTCAGGGGCATTCTACCTCCGAGCTATACCCCCAGCCCTATTTTTATTCTTTATTTTGAAACCAAGTCTCACTAAGTTGCGGAGGACCTCACTAGGTAGCTGAGGCTGGCCGCGAACCCGGATCCTCCAGTCTCAGCCTCCCGAATGCTGGGATTACAAGCGTGCGCCACCATGCCTGGCTAAAATGTGGCATTTTCATACAGAATGTTGTGCAGCCTTCAAAAATGATGGTGTGAAAAAAAAAAAAATGATGGTGTGGCCAGGTGGTGCACATCTATAATCCTACCATAGCTGGGAGGCTGAAAGAGGAGGATTGTAGGCTCAAGATCAGCCTCACCAACTTAGGAAACCCTGTTTTAAAATAATAAAGAAATAAATAGGGTTGAGGGTATAGTTCAGAGGTAGAATGACCCTGGGTTCAGTCCCCAGTATATGAATGAATAAGCTCTATATTCATTAATATAGAAAGCTGGTTATGAAGCCTATTCACTAATATCTTTTTACTGGAAATACAGCAACAAACATGACCAGCATTTCCCTGTTGTCACAGAACTTATTCTACATACAAAGCACACTTACTATTGACCTTGGCTGGGTAAAATAAGTATAAAGACTTTTTTTCCTACTAAGAATTTAAGAAATTTCACATTGGCTCCATTATACAGAAATGTATCAAAATCTACAGACATCCATCTTTTCTTTTCTTTCCTTCCTTTCTTTTTTTTTTCAGTACTGGGGATTGAACTCAGGGGCATTCTACCTCCGAGCTACACCCCCAGTCCTATTTTTTATTCTTTATTTTTAAAGTCTTACTATGTTGCTTTCTTTCCAAAGCAACCTGAAAGAACTTTCAGAAAAAAGTAAGTCAAGCTGGGAGTGTTGGCACATAGCTATAATTCTAGTACTTGGGAGGCTGAGACAAGATGATCACAGGTTTGAGGATAGCTTTAGCAACTTAGTGGGACCCTCTTTCAAAATAAAAAATAAAAATGAGGCTAGAAATGTAGCTCAAAGGTAGACTGCTGCTGAGTTCAATCCCTAGTGCAAATAAATAAATAAATAAATAAATAAATAAATAAATAAATAAATAAATAAATAAATGAATGCATTATGTAAATCATATCCAACTCACTGTCCTGCTTAAAACCCTCTATTACTTCCTTTTACACCCAGAATAAAATGTGGACTTCTCATCATAGCCTACAGGGTTCTACTTGCTTTGGCTACAATCCTTTTTTAACCAGATCTCATCGCTCTCCTTACCAATCTTGCTCACCACCAATCTTTTCTCTGTTCTTGAAACATATCAAACTCACTCCTACATCAGGGCTATTTGTGTGTGTGCGTGCGTGTGTGTGTGTGTGTGTGTGTGTGTGTGTGTGGTACTAGGGGTGGAACCCAGGGGCATTCCAGCTCCAAGCTACACCTCCAGCCCTATTTTGTTCTTTTATTATGAAATGATCACACTACCTCGAGGAGAGCTTCACTGAGTTGCTGAGGCTGGCCTTGAACCTGTGATCCTCTTATCTCAGCCTCTCAAGTATTGAGACTAGAGGCATGTTCTACCTTGTCTGGCAAGGCTATTTCTTTTAACTAGAAATGTTCTTTTTCCAGATCATTATTTGCTACTTTGCTTTTTATTGTTTTTTTTTTCCACTATGACCAAAATACCTGACATTTATAGGAAGAAAGGCTTATTTGGGGTTCACAATTTCAGGTCAGTACATGATCAGCCAGCTCCAAGGCAGGACCTGTGGCAGTGGAGGGCACAGTGGAAGAGGAAAAGCCACATATACCTCGTGGAGACCAGGAAGCAGAGAGCCCCAGAGGAAAGGGCCAGGGACAGATACAATCCCAAACCATGCACCCAATAATCTACCTCCTCCAGCCAGGCCCCAGCTCTGAACCTGGCTGCACTGTCTAACACATGTGCTTTTCTGGGGGATATTTCAAATCCAAACTGTAACATTTGGAGTTTAGGTCTCAATTCAAATGTCAACTTTCTTGCAGGCCTTTTTTGACCACCTCCCATGAAAATAGTACGTTCTACCCCCGACAGCTCCTTCCTATTTTCTTTATAGCATTCACCACTTTCTGAAATTGTTGTCATTTGTTTAATTGTTCATCTTTGCTACCAAAACTATAGTTTCAAGAAAACAGGCTTGGTTTGTCTTCTGATTCCTATATCCCATTGCCTAAGCCCAAATTAATTTTCAACAAATAGCTAAATGAGTCATGTACTTCATATTACACAAATTTATGATAAATAAATGTGGCTCTAAAATTTCAAATTTCTGAAAATGTTCCCTTCAGGAAATTCTTAGTAAGAACTTTATCATCCACACATAAATTTTATTTATATTATGGATTATCTGCCAATTAAGAGCTTTTGTGTTTATTTCCTATCAGCAATTCTCCTCCATCTTTGTCTAATTGGCTCATTATATTTCAGATCTCCACTCAAATAATCCTTCCATTGTAAGCCTGTCCTAATCACTCTAAATAAATAAAAAGCACACAATTCCTTCAGATCACGTAGTTCTTACCACTCTCTAAAGTTATTTTGTTTTGCTGTTGTTGTTGTTGTTTACTTGCTTATTCACCACAAACTGACATTTTTAGCTTTAGGAAAACAATAATCTCACATCCCTGTGAGTACATCAAAAGTACTTCCTGAGAAGACAGTTCCCTGGGACAGCATTTTAACAAAGCTCACTTTGGAACATAGCTCATTGTAACACTATTCAATCACACAACAGTACAGGCTCAGCAAAGACTTTTTCAAGTATAAAAACTCATTTATTCAAGCGTCTGAATACAAACAAGCATCCAAATGGAATAGTTTTTAAAGTTTCTTTAATGATCATCTATTTTATTAAATCACCTCACTGAAACTAATGAAAAATAATTTGCTCAACAGACTGGGGTATGCATCACTACAGATAACTTCTTTGGCTGTCTTACAGAGCACTGGATTGTAATTTTGCAAATTAGGAAAATCTATTTTTCTATCCAATTTGCTAAAAACATCTTAATCTATGCTACAATAGTGTGTGTGTGTGTGTGTGTGTGTCTGTGTATGGGGTATTTTTTTGTTTTTTGATATCTAAACTTAAAAAGAACAGTTACTCTAGAATAAGATGTGTCCCAGACACTGAGCTAAATGACTTTATAATATACCACTTATTTAAGTTAGTAACCTAAAACAAATGAGCAGTAATCCCTTTCTTCCATTAAAAAAAAAAGTCCTAGTTATTATATACTTTTAAAAAATATTCACCGTTCAATTATTAGGGATTTTCTTTCCTCCTGTGTATGTGTGTGTGTGTGCGCGCGCGCATGTGATACTGGGGACTCAATCCAGGGGCATTCAACCCTCTCTTTTGGTTTGAAACAAGAGTCTCAAGCAAGGCATGATGGCGCATGCTTGTAATCTCAGTACTTGGAACACTGAGACAGGAAGATCTCAGGTTCAAGGACAGCCTCAGCACTCTCATCAACCTAGCAAGACCCTGTTTCCAAATAAAAATCGGGTTGGGGGTATAGCTCTGAGGTAGAATGCCTCTAGGTTCAATCCCCAGTGCCATACATACAGACACTCAAAAAGAAAGTCTCAGTAGGGTGCTGAGGTTGAACTCAAACCTGTAATCCTCCTGTCTCAGCTTCCCAAATACTCAGCTTACAGGTGTGTACCACCATACCTCCTTAATTTTCACTTAAATGTCTAATGCATATTTAATTCATTTTCAATAATAATAAAAATTGTTAGCCGGGCATGGTGACGCACACTTGTAATCCCAGCATTCGGGAGGCTGTGACGGGAGGATCCGGGTTCGCAGCCAGCCTCAGCTACCTAGTGAGGCACTCCGCAACTTAGTGACACTCGGTTTCAAAATAAAGAATAAAAAATAAGGCTGGGGGTATAGCTCGGAGGTAGAATGCCCCTGAGTTCAATCCCAAGTGCCACAAAAAAAAAAAAAAAAAATTGTTGCTGGTAAAATAATGAAAACAGTTCAACAGACTAACACTATTGAATACTACTTGGTCTTGAACTCCTCATATATTTGAGAAAAAAATTTATTGCTGGCATGTCTATAATATCAGATAAATTTCTAACTACCTTAACTTTTGCTACTTTGAATATTCTCTTATGGAATATAAGATTTCAAGTAAAAAGAATATAAAATTTTCATTATTCAAAAGTGAATTATATAAAAAAAAAAAGTGAATTATCAGCTGGGTGTGGTGGCACACACTTGTAATCCCAGTATTTGGGAGGCTGAGACAAGAGGATCACAGGTTCATGGCCAGCCTCAGCAATTTAGTGAGGTCCACTGCAAACTTAGTGAGAATGTATTTCAAAATAAAATAATAAAAAATAGGGCTAGGGGTTTAGCTCAGAGGTAGAATGCCCCTGGGTTCCATCCCCAGTACCACACACACACAAAAAGTAAATTATCAGCCAGGTGTGGTAGCACATGCAGGAAGATTGTAGGTTCAAAGTCAGCCTCAGCAATTTTTAGCGAGGCTCTCAGCAACCTAGTGAGACCCTGTTTCCAATTAAGAAATAAAATTGGGCTGGAGGTGTAGCTTGGAGGTAGAATGCTTCTTGGCTCAATCCCCAGTACCAAAAATATAAAAAATAAAAACAAAAGTGCTGGGTGTGGTGGTACATACTTTGTAATCCTAGTACTTGGGAGGCTGAGAAAGGAGGATTACAAGTTGGAAGCCAGCCTCAGCAACTTAGGTTCTCAATAACTTAGTGAGACCTTGTTTCCAAATAAAACATAAAAATATGTGTAGGGATGTAACCTGGGGGTAGAAGGACTCTGGTTTCATCCTCAGTGCCACAAAAATAAAAATAAAACAAAAGTGAATTATGTCATTAAGTCTGCAACAATTTCCCCCATTTTATAAGCTAGCTCTGAAAACTGGACAAATTAAAAAGGACATACATCTGAAATCACATTGCTTACTGCAGTTCAAGTCATGTAAGTTTTTGAATTGGGAAATAAGCTAGATATAAAAATGATATTTCACGCCGGGCGTGGTGGCGCACGCTTGTAATCCCAGCATTCGGGAGGCTGAGACCGGAGGATCCGGGTTCGCGGCCAGCCTCAGCTACCTAGTGAGGCACTCTGCAACTTAGTGAGACTCGGTTTCAAATTAAAGAATAAAAAATAGGGCTGGGGGTATAGCTCGGAGGTAGAATGCCTCTGAGTTCAATCCCCAGTACC
>PVLC010002270.1:53171-89518 GCA_004027655.1 Graphiurus murinus | reverse complement strand
GATATTTCACAAAACTTATCTTGGCAGCATATGCCATCGAGATTAGATAAGTCTTAAGGAAGCAAGTCCACATACAAACTTTAGTCTCATAGTTCTTTCTTTTCAAAGAGAAGCTATTGGTAATTTGTACATGAAAATACATTTTTTAAAGAAAAAACATAGGTAAGCTGAGCATTATGGCACATGCTTGTAATCCCAGTACTTGGGAGGCTGAGATAGATCACAGGTTAGAGGACAGCTTCAGCAAGTAGTGAGACTGTCTCAACCTAGTGAGACCCTGTTCCCAAATAAGAAATAAAATCAGGCTGGGGGTGTAGCTCGAAGATAGAATGCCTCTGGGTTCAATCCCCATTACCACAAAAATATATATATGTATATATATATGTATAATATTTAGAAGTCAGATAATTATCTTTGCTTTACTGCTAACTAACCTAGCAATATGATCATAATCTATTATTCCTTATTTCCTGTGGCATTCTACCTCCAAGCTACACCCCCAGACCTTTTTATTTTGAAACAAGGTCTCCCTAAGAGCTGGCCTTGAACCTGTGATCTGTCTCAGCCTCCTAAGTACTAGGATTACAGGCGTGCACCAACATGCTCAGCTAGTAAGTACCTATTAAATCCACCTATCTATAAACTTTCCTTTCTTATAAAATGAGAAGGAAATAATTGATCTATTTGCCTTCACTGGTTGGTACCAAATAGTAATAATAATAATTTATAAATGTTTTACAAACTATTAAGCACTACATAAACAGGAGGATTATCGTTTGTGGGTTTCGTTTTGTTTTTTTTCTGAAAGGTCATATGGTGTAAATGGAATAAACTGGGCTTTGGAGTCAGCAGACACAAGACTAAATCCTAGTATCATCATTTATTACTTGTTTGGCATTGAGCAAGTTATCTCACCTTCAGAATGAATGAGAGATCAGTTTTCTCATCTATAAAATAGCAATATTACCACCTCTCTCACATTCTGCATTAATAATTAACATCTGTAAAGTAGATTAAATTCTGCTCATGCTTCATTTTATCCCCATACCTTCAGGGTTAGCCCATTTTCACACGGCATCTTTCAATCCCTCATGTGCCCTCACCTCACCTCTTCCCAGGACATCTACAGGGCAGAGGTTGTCTACTTGATCACCAACACCTATCCCAGAGTATCAGGTAGAAACTGATTAAGTATCTACTGAATAAATGAATGTCCATAAATCATCATGGTAAATATGTAATATAACAAAACAGAAAGATGTGGTATTCCACCAAACTATATTTTAATCTTATTTAATTTCTCTGTATATACACAAAGACTCACCTTCACTTACATAATATTCTTTTGACAACAGATTCTAAGAAGTAAAGAGAAGCCGGGCGTGGTGGCGCACGCTTGTAATCCAAGGATTTGGGAGGCTGAGACTGGAGGATCCGGGTTCTCGGCCAGCCTCAGCCACCTAGTAAGGCACTCCACAACTTAGTGAGACCCTGTTTCAAAATAAAGAATAAAAAATAGGGCTGGGGGTATAGCTCGAAGGTAGAATGCCCCTGAGTTCAATCCCCAGGACAGAAAAAAAAAAAAAAGAGAGAAACTTAGAATGTCACTTAGCGAGAGGCTGAGACAGGAGAATCACAGGTTTGAGGACAACCTCAGCAAGTAATGAGACTGTCGTCAGCATAAGGAGACAGTGTTTCAAAATAAAATAGGACTGGGTGTATAACTCAGAGGTAGAATGTTCAGGGGCTAAATCCCAAGTACCACCAAAAAAAATCAGAAGTTTGAGCCAAGCGTGGTGGCCCAAGCCTGTAATCCCAGTACTTGGGAGGTTAAGACAGGAGGATCACAAGTTCAAGGCCAGCTTCGGCTACTTAATAAGGCCCTCCACAACTTAGTGAGACCTTTTTTTGGTTTTTGGCGGTACTGGGGATTGAACTCAGGGGTATTTACCTCCAAGCTATACCCCTAGTCCTATTTTTTATTCTTTATTTTGAAACAAGGTCTCACTAAGTTGCGTAGGGCCTCACTAAATTGCAGAAACTGGTCTCAAATCTATGATCTTCTTGTCTCAGCCTCCCAAGTACTGGGATTACAAGCATGCACCACCATGCCTGGCTGTGAGACCCTTTTTCAAATAAAAATACAGCTGCAGTAGTGTAGCTCAGAGGTAGAATGCCCCTGGATTCAATTCCCAGTACCACAAGAAAAAAATAAATAAATCAGATTTAAGAATATGAAGGAGAAGCCAGGTGTGGTGGCGCACGCTTGTAATCCCAGCATTTGGGAGGCTGAGATCGGAAGATACGGGTTCGAGGCTAGCCTCAGCTACCTAGTGAGGCCCTCCGTAACTTCGTGAAACCCTGTTTCAAAATAAAGAATAAAAAATAGGGCTGGGGGTATAGCTCAGAGGTAGAATGCCCCTAAATTCAATCCCCAGTACTGCAAAAAAAAAAAGAATATCAAGGAGGATGTGGTGGCATGCGCCTATAATCCCAGTACTCTGGAGGCTATGACTGGAGGGTCACAGGTTCAAAGACAGCCTCAACAACTAGAAAATATAATTAAAAAATAAAAAAAATTAGAAAGGCTGGGAATATACCTCAGAGATAGAATACCCCTGGGTTCAATCACCAGTACCAAAAATAAAAAATAAAAACCAGCTCAAATAAGGAAAAAGGAAAAAAAAGATTTTTAATCTATAAAGCTGTTTCACTGTTTTGTGTTTGTTTTTTATTTTTTTAACCATTAGTAAGTAAAAAACTTCAAGGCTCCAAAGCACCAGAAGTAGCAGAGGACAGGTAGTAAATACTCAGACTCTGAGGATTCTAGAAGAGGATGAAACCAAAGAACTTGTTTTTCCTAGCTTCTACTAGCCAACTATCAATTAATTAAGAGTTGGCAATAAAGAGCCAGGCAAGGTGGTGCATGCTGGTAATCCCAGTACTAGGGAGGCTGAGACAGGAGAATCAGAGGTTTGAGGCCTGCCTCAGCAATTTAACGAGACCTTACTTCAAAACAAAAAATAATAAGGGCTAAGGGTGTAGTTTGGAAGTATAACGCCCCTGGATTCAATCCCCAGTACCTGCCCCTCCCTCCAAGAAAAGAATTGGCATAAGGAATAAAGTATTTATTTACTGGCCAGGCTTATTCTTGGTTCTCTTCATCTCCCAACTCTGATGAGTCAAAGAAAAAAAAAAAATCATCTCAATCCTATCTCCCTTAAAAATGCCTCTGCTGCTCTCACTGAACCCTTTTTTTTTTTTGGTACTGGTTTTTTTTTTTTTTTTTTTTTTTTGAACTCAGGGTCTACCTCCGAGCTATATCCCAGCCCTATTTTTTATTCTTTTATTTTGAAACAGGGTCTCACTAAGTTGTGGAGTGCCTCACTAGATAGCTGAGGCTGACCGCGAACCCGATCCTCCAGTCTCAGCCTCCCAAATGCTGGGATTACAAGCATGCGGTACTAGTGATTGAACCCAGGGGCAGTCTACCTTCTAGCTACACCCTCAGCCTTACTTTATTTTTATTTTGAAACAGGGTTTTGCTAGGTTGACGAAAATCTCACTACTCTCAGCCTCCCAAGTACTGGGATTACAGGTGTGCGCCACTATGCCCAACTTGAACCCCACTTCTACATCCTTCCAGCCTCTACCTTAGTTCAGACCCCCAGCTATTCCATTAGCCCCCTGCGGGTATCTCCTCCACAATATCACCAGGGTGGCCTTCTGAAACATAAGCATGATGACAGCCTCTCTAAAGGATCAACACCCTACACTATATGCAGTTCCCTATCACTTCCAGAACAACATACAACATACACATGAGTTGTAGCATAAAAGGCATTCCTTAGGCCCTATCTCCGTCTATTCTGTGATCTCATTGCTCATCATCTCTCAGTATGTACCTAGTGCTAAAGCTGTAACTAGACTCCTTGCTTTTCCCTAAGTGTATCATACTCTCACACTTCATTTTAACATCCCCTTATACTCCCATACACAATACCTTACAGCCCAGCCTTCATTTCCCTAACTCAGGAACTGGTATAAAAGTAGGACTGAGTTTGGTGTCTCTATATTTGTAAAATATATATATTAAAATAGGGTTAGATTTTAGTCAATCCCCCAAAACTCTTTAATCACAGTAGACAGTATAAAGTACATTGCAGAAAATCCTCAAATAATATAAATAAATTAATAAATGGTCTGACTGAATTCAGTTTTATTATAAATATAAAAGGGTTTTGTGATCCCGGCATGGTGGTATACATATGTAATCCTAGTACCTGGAGGCTGAGTCAGGCGAATTGCAGGTTCAAGACCAGCTTTAACAACATAGGAAGACTCTCAATAACCTAGCAAGATTGTACTTCAAAAACAAAAAAAAAGGCGTGGTGACGCATGCTTGTAATCCCAAAATTCGGGAGGCTGAGACCGGAGGATCCGGGTTTGTGGCCGCCTCAGCTACCTAGTGAGGCACTCCGCAACTTAGTGAGACTCGGTTTCAAAATAAAGAATAAAAAATAGGGCTGCGGGTGTAGCTTGGAGGTAGAATGCCCCTGGGTTCAATCCCCAGTACCACAAAAAATAAATAAATAAAAAGGGCTGGGGGTGTAGCTTGGAGGTGGAATGCCTCTGGGTTCAATCCCTAGTACCAGCCCCCCCCCCCCAAAAAAAGGTGGTCTGACAAGTACCATTTACAAAGTTATTTCTATTTGAATGAACTTAAGAGTTCCAAATGATTACAAATAAACAATGATTCTAATATGATAAGCATGGTTTTAAGATAGCAAAAGATAATCTGAATTTGTAACAAAGGTATATATGTTACCTATAAATAATGAAATCCAAATTAGATATACAAGGAGTAGAAAATAAAAAACTGACTTCCACATCAAGCCTGGTGGGGCATGCGCATAATCCCAATACTTGGGAAGCTAAGACAGGAGTGTCACAAGTTCTAAACTAGACTCAGCAAATCAGCAAGGCCTTCAGCAACTTAGCAAGACCCTGTTTCAAAATAAAATAGCCGGGCGTGGAGGCACATACTTATAATCTTAGTACTTGGGAGGCTGAAATAGGAGGATCATAGGTTCAAAGCCGGCCTCGGCAACGTAGAAAGGCTCTCAGAAACCTAGTGAGAGCCTGTTTCCAAATAAAGGAACAATATCGGCTGGGGGCGTGGCTTGAAGGCAGAATGTCTCTATACCAAAAAATAAAAATAAAATAAAATAGGGCTGGGGGTAGAGTTCAGAGGCAGAAAGCCCCTGGGTTCTTCATCAATAGAACAGGGACGAGCCAGGTGTGGTGGCGCATGCTTGTAATCCCAGCATTTGGGAGGCTGAGACTGGAGGATCCGGGTTCGCGGCCAGCCTCAGCTACCTAGTGAGGCACTCCGCAACTTAGTGCGACCCTGTTTCAAAATAAAGAATAAAAAATAGGGCTGGGGGCGTAGCTTGGAGGTAGAATGCCCCTGAGTACAATCCCCAGTACCGCAAAAAAAAAAAAAGAACAGGAACAATATTTTCCTCTTAAAAGTTGTTGTGAGAATAAAATTATACAAGATAGTGTGTAAAGTATAACATATTGCCTGGCACGTGGTAAACTAAATAAAAAGAACTACCAGATGGTTTGATAATTGAACAAATAAACAGACATGTAAACATCGTAAAGATCTATGAATAGGATGGTAATTTTTTTTTTTAAGTAGTACTGGGGATTAAATTCAGGAACATTCTACCTTTGAGCTTCACCCCCAGTCCTGTTTTCTTTTTATTTTGAAACAGGGTCTTGCTAGGTTGATAGGAGTCTCACAACTTGCTGAGGCTGTCCTCAGACCTGCAATCCTCCTGTCTCAGCCTCCCAAGTACTCAGATTACAGGCACGCACCAACAGGCCAGGCTTATAATTTAAACTGATAGTATTGCCCTTCACAAAGTGTTTTGCAAAGCTTTGTTTAACACAGGAAGGGAAAACAACAACAGAGAGAAAGCGAGCAAGAGCTAGAATATAGAGAAGAGTGTGACAACTTATTCCAAAATCCACAAGAAGGTTAAAATTTTTTAGTTTTGCCGGGCATGGTGGCACATGCTTGTAATCCCAGTACTTGGGAGGCTGAGACAAGAAGATCATAGATTTGAGACCAGCTTCTGCAATTTAGTGAGGCCCTACACAAAACTGAGACCCTGCTTCAAAAATCAAAGAATAATATAGGGCTAGGGGTATAGCCCCTGGGTTCCATCCTCAGTACCAAAAAAATAAAAAATAAAAATAAAAATTCTTAGTTTCAACAGTAGTCTTTTCATAATCTAGCCTCAAATATTTTTTAGTCTCATCTCACATTTATTTACATATCTTCTTCAGCATTTAAATCAGTTTCCTATAAGTCCCTCAATTTTCATGCCACCCTGGATTAACAGTATTTATTCTGATAAAAACCTGATAGATTTTGGTTGGAACATACTTTTGTTCATCTGTGATTTTAATAGATACAACTCTACCTCTGGTTACTACTCAGCCATATACTTAATGTTAACTCAAGCATATTTACCTGTTCTAAGAAGTGTCTTTTTTTGTGTGTGTGGTACTGGGGATTGAACCCAGGGGCATTCTACCTTCGAGCTACACCCATAGCCCGATTTTATTTCGTATTTGGAAACAGGGTCTTACTAGGTTGTTGAGAATCTCACTACTTGCTGAGGCTGTCCTCGAACCTGTGATCCTCCTTGTCAGCCTCCCAAGTACTCGGATTACAAGCATGCGCCACCATGCCCAGCTATCTCTGGTTACTACTCAACCATATATTTAGTGTTAATTTAAGCATATTTCCTGTTCTAAGAAGTGTGTCCTTTTTACACTATAACTGTACAGTCATGCATTGGTATCCTGAGGAATTGTTAAAGGACCTTTCATGGACATCTATGGAATCCCTTATGCAAAGTGGTATAGTATTTGCATATTACCTACCCACAACCTCCCTACATTAAAAATATCTCTAGATTACTTATACGGCCTAATACAATGTAAATGTTATGTAAATAGTTGTCACAAAGCCAGGCATAGTGGCATATGATTATAATCCCAGTACTTGGGAGGCTGAGACAGGAAGATCACTAGTTTGCCGCCAGCCTCAGCTACTTAGTGAGGCCCTCCACAACTTAGTGAGACCCTGTTTCAAAATAAGAATAAAAAATAGGGCTGGGAATGTAGCTCAGAGGTGGAATGCTCCTTGGGTTCCATCCCTATAAAATATACACACACACACACACACACACACACACACACACACACATAAATTGTCACAATGTATTCTTTAGGGAATAACAAGAAAAAAGTCTGTACATATTCAGTACAAACAGAATTTTCCTCCCAAATATCTTTGATTCCTGGTTAGTTCAATCTATTGATTCAGTGCCCATGGCTACCATGGGTCAATTGTAAATACATATAAAAAGTGCATATATTTGTCCTCTACTCATATATTTGTAATATTCATTAGGCAGATCAAAATTATAATTCCTCTTAGCCATCTTATAGATAATTCTTATATGCTGAAATAAAATTATAAATGTTGGTTTTAAAATATAGTGTCTGAAGATAATTTTCCAGTGATATAAACATGTAAGACTTTTTTCTATGTGTATATGGTACTGGGATTGTACAGGCTGCAGGGAGAGCATTCTACCTCTGAGCTACACTCCAGAGGTAGAATTTTATTTATTTCAAAACTTTTTATTTTGAAACAGGGTCTCACTAAGTTGCTCAGAGTCTTACTATGTTGCTGAGGCTGGCTTCAACCCTGTGGATCCTCCTGTCTCAGCCTCCCAAGTACTTGGATTACAAGTGTGCGCCATCACAACTGGCTATATGAAGATACTTTAAAAGCTAAAACTCTCTCAAAATCAGTTATTGTAACCTGGCATGGTAGTGCACACCTATAATCCCAGTACTTGGGAGGCTGAGACAGGACTGCAGTCTGAGGCTAGTCTCAGCAGTTTAGTGAAAACCTCAGCAACTTTGCAAGGCCCTATTTCAAAATAAAAAAGGAGCCAGGTATGGTGATGCACATCTGTAATCCCAGTACTTGGGAGTCTGAGAAAGGAAGATTATAGGTTTGCGATTAGCCTCAGCAACTTAGGAAGACCCAGTCTCAAAATAAAAAATAAAAGAGCTAGAGGTATAGCTTGGAGGTAGAATACCCAAGTTCAATCCTCAGTACCAAAAAATGAAATAAAATAATAAAAATGGGCTGGGAATGTGGCTTGCAAGTAGAACACCCCTGGTTTTACTTTCTAGTACCAAAATAAAGGAGACTTTTGCTACCACCACGGATTTTTCTACCCAAAAGTCTGTGAGGCAAAATACAGAAACAAAACATGTCAAGCTGGGCGTGGTGGCGCACGAATGTAATCCCAGTACATGGGCAGCTAAGACAGAAGGATCTGGGTTCACAGCCAGCCTCATCTACTTAGTGAGGCCCTCCGCAACTTAGTGAGACCCTGTTTCAAAATAAAGAATAAAAATTAGGGCTGGGGATATAGCTCAGAGGTAGAATGTCCTTGGATTCCATCCCCAGTACCTCAAAAAATAAAAAGTCAAAATTATTAAGCTAAGTTATATATGAAAAGTGGATCAGTGAGAGAGTCAATATATTCAATGCAATTAAAAACAGTTTTCCATGATATTTCTCATAAAAGCAAGACACAGAAGCAAACATCACTTTTATGACCTTTTTTTGGGGGGTGGGAGTAATGGGGATTGAACCCAAGGGCATTTTACCTATGAGCCTCACCCGCAGCCCTTTTTTAAAAAATCTTAAATGAGGTCTCACTAAGTTTGCTGAGGTTCTCACTAAATTGCTGAGGTCAGCCTCAAACCTGAGATCCTCCTCTCTCAGTCTCCTAAGTACTTTATTTAATTTATTTATTTATTTATTTATTTTTGTGATGTTAGGGATTGAGCCCTGGGGCATTCTACCTCCGAGCTACCCCCAGCCCTATTTTGTTTTTATTTTGAAACGGTCTCACTAGGCTGATAAGAGTCTCACTACTTGCTGAGGCTGCCCTCGAACCAGTGAGCCTTCGGTCTCAGCCTCCCAAGTACTAGGATTACAGGCCTGACTTCACCACACCCAGTAGGGAAACAAGTGTTTTCTTGTCTGATAATTTTTTCCACATAAGTTTTTTTTTTTTTTTAAAGAGCAATATAAGCCAGATGTGGTGGCACATGCTTGTAATCCCAACTTAGTGAGGCCTTTGCCAACTTAAGACCCTGTTTCAAAAATCAAAACTAAAATAGGGCTGGGTAAGCCGGGCGTGGTGGCGCATGTTTGTAATCCTAGCATTTGGGAGGCTGAGACTGGAGGATCCGGGTTCGTGGCCAGCCTCAGCTACCTAGTGAGGCACTCTGCAACTTAGTGAGACCCTGTTTCAAAATAAAGAATAAAAAATAGGGCTGGGGGTATAGCTTGGAGGTAGAATACCCCTGAGTTCAATCCCCAGTACCGCAAAAAAATAAATAAATAAAATAAAATAGGGCTGGGTATATAGCTCAGAGGTAGAATGCCACTGAGTTCAATCTCTAGCACCGAAAAAAAAAAAGGTAGTATAATATTAATTACATAATGTCATTAACCAAAATGTCACAACAATTAGAAAATTTTAAACTGTGACAAAAATTGAAATACAATTAAAATACAGGTCAAGCCAGGTGTGGTGGTACACACTTGTAATCCCAGTATTTGGAGGCTAAGACAGGCAGATCACAGGTTCTCAGCCACCCTCAGCAACTTGTGAGGCCCTGTTTCAAAATAAAGACTAAAATAGGGCGGAGGGCATGGCTTGAAGTTAGAATGCTTCTGGGTTCCATCCCCAATAACCCACCCACCCACACACACACACACAAAAGAAACAGGTCAAAAAATGTGACATTGTAAAGAACTAAGGTGATGTAGTCAAGCATCAAGTTCTCAAGTTCTAACAACACACACATAGAAATTAGAACCAGTAAAATCCTTAAATATTATTTAAATGTATTCAAAGTTATCAGCAGGATCAGAAGGGCCTGGTGGCACAGGCCTGTGATTCCAATACTTGGGAATCTGAGACAGGAAGATGGCAGGTTTGAGATCAGCCTTGGCAATTTAGTGAGAGGCTGTTTAAACTTAAAAAAAAAAAAAAATTAAATAGCTGGGAAGCCGGGCATGGTGGCGCACGCTTATAATCTCAGCATTTGGGAGGCTGAGACCGGAGGATCTGGGTTCAAGGCCAGCCTCAGTTATCTAGTGAGACCCCTGTTTCAAAATAAAGAATAAAAAATAGGGCTGGGGGTATAGCTCGGAGGTAGAATGCCCCTGAGTTCAATCCCCAGTACCGCAAAAAAAAAAAAAAAAAAAAAAAAAAGCTGGGGGTGTAGGTAGCCAGGAGGTAGAATGCCCCTGAGTTCAATCTTATCAGTAGAATCATGACAGTATGAAAGAAATCTGAGTAATGCAATTAGCAGTCTACCGAAGTCATTATCTTTATTTTTATTTTTATTTATTTATTTATTTTTTTGCGGTACTGGGGATTGAACTCAGGGGCATTCTACCTCCGAGCTACACCCCCAGCCCTATTTTTTATTCTTTATTTTGAAACCAAGTCTCACTAAGTTGCAGAGTGCTTCACTAGGTAGCTGAGGCTGGCCGCAAACCTGGATCCTCCGGTCTTAGCCTCCCGAATGCTGGGAACAAGCGTGAGCCACCACGCCCGCTTCGAAGTCATTATCTTTAATTCTGCAAGTACTTTCATACTTTATCTTTACACAAACTTGCACTAGAAAAAAGTATACAACGTAGATTAAGTTTGTTTCATTTCTATTAAATAAGATATAAAATAGATAATCTATCTAATGCATAGCTATCTGTATCTGAAAGAACAGCTACCAAGCAAATACTGATACATAGTCATCAGTGTGCTTTCTAACTATCCCCTTTGCCTTAAAATACTGGAAATGGAAGTAACTGGTGGGAACATTCCATTAGCAGAGTGATTCTGGTGGAGCTGAATGTAACATCCTGATAAGATACCTAAATTGAATTCTGCCTGCCTCTGGTGCTAGCAAACTGTTAACATATATAATACGTACACAAAGCAGGTGTACAAAAGTCAGAAGATAACTATAGATGAATTTGGAGTCATCAATGAAAGTTGAAAATTTTCTAATAGATCAACATTTTCTGTTGTACTTAACAATTCTATTGTAAAAATGTAACCAACTTCCATTAACTAAATATTCTTAAAACATTAGTCCTTACGTATTTAAATAGCTATTTATTTACTTATTTATTTATTTATTTATTTATTTATTTATTTATTTATTTATTTATTTATTTTGTGGTGCTGGGGTTGAACCCTGAGGCATTCTACCTCTGAGCTACACCCCAGCCCTATTTTATTATTATTTTTATTTGGAATCAGGGTCTTGCTAAGTTGATGCAAGCTTCACTGAATTGCTGAGGCTGGTGATCCTCCTGTCTCAGCCTCTCAAGTAGTGAGATTACAGGTGTGCTCCACTATGCCCAGCTTAAATAGCTTTTTTTTCTTAACACTTTCTTTTTTCTTTTTTTTCTTTCAGTTCTAGGGATTGAACCAAGGAGCATTCTAACTCTGAGCTATATCCCCAGCTCTTTTTATTTTTTACTTTGAAACAAGGTCTCACTAAGTGGCAGAGGGCCTCACTAAATAGCTGAGGCTGGCTGCGAATCTATGATCTTCCTCTCTCAGTCCTCCCAAGCACTGGGACTACAAGCGTGTGCCACCATGCCTGGCTTTTTAAAAGAAGAAAAATAGGCAGAAAGCAAAGTAGGTCTTCACCTCATTTAGTATTAAATTTGGTAAACTTAGTTTTTCACTCTTATTAAACTTAATTATTTTACTTTTATTTAGAAACAGGGCCTCACTAAGTTGTGGAGGGCCTAAGTTGCTGGGGCTAACCTCAAACCTGTGATCCTCCTGTCTCAGCCTTCCAAATACAGGCATGGATTACAGGCATGGGCCACCACACCCAGCTTAAATTTCTTAATTTTATAATATACTCTTCTTGCTCAGTATAGTGACACTTGTAATCCTAGTACTTGGGAGGCTCAGACTGGAGGATTGCAGGTTCAAGAACAGCCTCAGCAATTCAGTGAGACTCTTAGCACCAAATAAGAAATAAAATTGGTCTGGAGATCTAGCTCAGAGGCAGAATGTCCCTGGGTTCAATCCCTAGTACCACCACCAAAAAAAATTAAAATAGATATATACATATATATTTTACATAAATTCCCCTTCTCTCCCTCCCAAGCAAGACTTCTACTCTCATAAGACAGCATGATCTAATCAAACACAAAGCAATTTTTTTTTTTTTTTTAGGTACTGGGGATTAAATACAGGGGCATTCTACCTTTGAGCTATACCCCCAGCCCTGTTTTTTTTCTTTTGAAACAGGGCTACACTAAGGCTGGCTTCAACAGCATGCAATGAACTTAGAACATTTGGATTAGTGTCTTCAGAGACTATCCATGAGTATTACTGAATGCTTGTCATAGGCCAGCTTAGAATGCTTCTGCACATATTTTCCACAAAAACAATTGTTAAATAAACTAAAATATCTAATATACAGAGATTTAGTAAGAGGTTATTCAAGAATATAAATGAATATTTGCAAATTTCAATATTTGCCTAATAAAAAAGTCAAGGATGCATTCTGCATCTCTTCTAGCTAGTTTATATGATGGGGGATAAACCTTTAAAATTATATGAAAATTACATTAAAGTAGCTGGAAATTATATAACTGTTTCTTCCAGATACTAGATGACATCAAACATTCCATAAATAGCTTGGTAAAATCTTCCTTCACTTAGAAACCAGGTTTATAAGGAACAGATAGTTTTTAAACTCTAGGCAGAGATGATAATCAAATTTCAAAACATATTACTCACTGATTTATAGTACAATCCACACTCAAAAGTATTCACTGCAAACTTAAAATAATCTTGGTATATAAAGACTCACCATCTGTATGGGTTTCTTGTGGAGATCTCGCTCAGTAACCAATTTTTCCTGGTCAGTGACGTAAAGACCTTTCTGTGCTAAAGCCTGGATTACAGCATCATGGCCCAGAAGGGGTTTTGCAGCATCGCTCTTGAGAATGAGACTCCCAGCACGACAGTACAGTTCAGCAGACAGAAGCAAATTAACAACAGGTGGTTTGATGTGTTCCTGGTCATACTGATCTGTGTAAAATGGTTCTCGAAGTTCCTCTGGCACATTTTCTATAAAGATTAAGGGGAAAAAATTCTATTACAAGATTTTTATTCAAGAAACAGACATTTTAATAATTATTATTCCTGTTGCAAAACTTAAGATTCCCTCTAAAAATAGTAATATCCTTTTAACTGAAAAGATAATTTCTTGGGCCTTAACATATAATCTAGAATAAAAGATAGATACAAATTTCCTTTTCAGAAGGCACTATTCTAAGAAAATTCCAAAAAAGATACTACAAAGCAAACAAGGAGAGGTCTTCTGAGTCTAGTGGCTCTGAGGAAAATATTCCTACATGTACAGTCAAAAGCAGAGTGAACTATAAGATTCCTAAAAAATTTCAGTGAATAACTCAGCCACACATGCAAGCAATCACTTAGGAAATGCACCACAGCTACTACTTCAGAAGCTGCTAGGCTTTGCCGTCCTTTGCCCAAAGTTTTACAGCTACAGCGTTCAGAACTGGCTGCAACGTTATTTTGTTCCTCTCTCCCAAGGCCCCTGGTCTCTATCCCTTCTTGCTCAGCCTGCTAAAGTTTTTGAAGGGAGTTACAGCTTTTGTTTGGGAAAGATCCACTGTTTAAAATATGGTGTTTATTACTGATGGCTATAAAAATCACAGATAGAAGATTATTTTATAGGGATAAGATAATGAAGCTTAAAGACAGTAATGAAAACAGGAAATGAAGGACATAAGAAACTGCAAAGGACAAAGTATCTAGGAATAAAGCAGACAGAGAGATCAAGTTGGAAATCAAAGATGATCAAGCCTGGGCTCCCCGGGAAATAGCAACAGCATTAATACAAAAAAGAAAATTAGAGGCAGAGCCAATTCTGGAAGCAAAAACATAGGCTGTTTTAGACATGTTGAATCTGAAATGACAGCAAAAAATATTCAAGTGGAAATATCCAATAAGCAGCAGAATAGGACTGAGGAAAGAGGTCAGAATGAATGTATCATTTTGGGACTTTGAAGACATCTAAAAATACTACTTTTAATAATTGAAAATATTTTCCTTCCTTCATTGCTTGAATTACTCAGTTGTGAGACAGCTTTAAACTTAAAATAGTTTCCCCAGTATTGTAAACTGCAGAATATAATGCTGGTACTCATTTAGATGTTAGTATCAGCCGGGTGTGGTGGAGCACGCTTGTAATCCCAGTACTTGGGAGGCTGAGACAGGATTGCAGTTTCAAGGAAAGCCTCAGCAAGTAGTGAGACTCATCAACCTACCGAGACCCTGTTCCCTGTTTCCAATTAAAAAATAAAATAAAATAGGTCTAGGGGTGTAGCCCAGGGGTATAAGGACCCTGGGTTCCATCTCCAATACCAAATAAGTAAATAAATTTTAGTATCATAGGAACTAAATAAAAACAATTTAATAGAACAATCATAAAAGGAATTTGGAGCCAGGCATGGTAGGGCACACTTGTAATCCCAGCATTCGGGAGGCTGAGACCGGAGGATCCGGGTTCGAGACTAGCCTCAGCTACCTAGTGAGGCACTCCGCAACTTAGTGAGACTCGGTTTCAAAATAAAGAATAAAATATAGGGCTGGGGGGTATAGCTTGGAGGTAGAACGCCCCTGAGTTCAATCCCCAGTACCACAAAAAAAAAAGAAAAAAAAGGAATTTGGGTTTGGGGTGTGTGTATGTGTGTGTGTGTGTGTGTGTGTGTGTGTTTGGATTTTGTGTGTGTGCGTGTGCGTGTGCGTGTGTGTGTGTACACACCTACTAGAGATTGAACACAGGGACATTTGACCTCCTAGCTATACCTCCAGCCCTTTTTTAATTTTTAATTTTGAAACAGGGTCTTGCTATGTTACCCAGGCTAGCCTCAAGCTGAAATTCTCCAGTCTCAGCCTCTTCTATGTGTCAGGCACAGAATGTGTCCTAAACATTCTGTCAATTAATTCTAAAGACCCTTTTATCCCCATTTGATAGATAAGGAACTCTAGAACGCTTATCTTACCCAAAGGCACACAGCTAGTAAATACAGAATTTTAGCTCTAAACCATCTAGCTAAACAGACTAAAAAATAACAGTGGTGTATGCCAAAAATCATACTGGTGGAAGGTGGGAGACATAGAGCCCAGGGGCTGTTTCCATTCTATTAAGGCATGCCCACAAACCTAAGTTGTTAAAGCGTTAAGTTTTAAAAAGACCCCAATGCAAAGAAAAGGGAAAGGATTCACAGCAAACCAAAGACTATTTTAAGAATATGATAAAAATAGATTTTTGAGCTGCAAAAACATTGAATACTACAAAATAGGTCATTTCAAAAACAAGTCTTCGAAAACTAGATATGCTTAAGGAAACTTTCAAAGTCTTATTTTACCAATGGTATGACACTAGTATTCTTTACACACAATTTGGAATTGTATCACATTTTTTTAAAAACGTGAATTGAAACAGTATACTAGAAAATTAACAGGCAAAAACAAAGATAAGAGGTTTCGCTCTTAACTTCCAGAACAAAAAAAAGGTAAGAAATTAATAATTGTGGAATGGCTAAGTGAAATACCACTGCTAGAATTGCAAAGGATAAGAGACAAGTTTTTCCTGAGTACCAGGACTTACCTTAATCATGTTATTATAAATCCTGACTATGTAAGTTTTGAAATTAACATTTACTTGAAATGCTTGAGGTCGGAGAAGAGACAGTATTGCTCAAGGCAATTTTCTGTAAGGCTGGGTTAGCTACCAGTTGTTTCCACATTCTTGCAAGTGGTACAGATTTCTTTAAAACAATGAAGGGGCAAGATAGACTAGTAATGCACTTTAGAAATTGCACACTAAGCCGGATGTGGTGGCGCATGCTTGTAATCTCAGTACTTGGTAGGCTGAGACAGGAGGATCACAGGTTCAAAGTCAACCTCAGCAAACTAGTGAGACCCTATTTCAAAACAAAAAACAAAATAGGGCTGGGGATATGCTCAGAGGTAGAATACTCCTGAGTTCAATCCCTAGTACCAAAAAAAAAGAAAAAGAAAGACTACATTAAATCACGGGAACATTGCCATATTCTCAAATAAAAAACTGCTTTTAAAACAATTACTAACAAAGAACTTATGAATTTCAAAAACTCCAATTGAAAGTAAGTCACAGAGTCAGGCATGGTGATGCACACCTGTAATCTCAGTACTAGGGAGGCTAAGACAAGGTTCAAGACAAGCCTCAAGTACTTAGTGAGAACTTATTGCTAAATAAAATAGGGCTGGGGTGTAACTCAGAGGTAGAACACTCCTGAATTCAATACCCACTGCCAGAATAAAAAAAGAAAGAAAGAAGTAAGTCACAGTCTCTGAACTTGAACTGAAAGACATAACAGTTAAGTCAGGCCTGGTGGCACATGCCTGAAATCCCAATTTGGAAGGCTAAGATGGGAGGATTGCAGGTTCAAAGCCAACCTCAGTGAGGCTGTCAGCAACTTAATGAGATTCTGTTTCCAAATAAAAAGTAAAAAAATTGGCAGTATTTGCCCTTGGGTTCAACCTCCAGCACCAAAAAAAAAAAAAAAAAAAAAAAATTGGGTAGAATCCTAATTCTATCACATACTTATATGGGATTTTTTTTTTTTCTTTTTTCAAACAGGGTCTCATTAAGTTGCTGAGGCTGGCCTCAAACTTGAGATCCTTGTCTCAGCCTCCCAAGTACCAGGATTATAGGCTTGCACCACCACACCCAGCTATGTATAGGATCTAAAGTAGTTATTAACTTCTCTGAATTCTAGTTTCCCTATAATTCACCAATGTGTTACCTACTACTACCATGATCTCATTAACCTCCATCTCCCCTTGGCCAACTATACTCTAGATAACCAAGCTTTTTTGTTGCTGAACATACCAAGTTCAGACCCCTTGGCTTGTACACTAGTTAATCCTTTTGCTTCCAATGGCCCCCTCTCCTATCGCATGGTTGGTTTTCTATTCAGACATTAACTAAATGTCATCTCCTCAGACATACCTTCCGTGAGAACCTAATCAATCATTCTATTTTGATTCTCTAGATAGTAGTTATTATTACTCCATAATATTTTGTATCTTTATTTTTGCTTCTTCCCACTATAATGCACCTCAAGGAGAACAGGCTAATTCTCTGCCTTGTGTCACTAGTACCTACAACTGTGCCTGACAGAGTAGACACTCAAGTATTTATTAAAATAACATAAAATCCATAAACATGGAGTTGTGCCTTCATAGAAGGTACCAAAGCAATTAAAAGTTCCTTCCTGCTAGGTGTGGTGGCACACACCTATAATCTCACTACTTGGGAGGCCGAGACAGGAGGATCACAGGTTCCAGGTTAGCTTCATCAATTTAGTGAGGCCCTCTACAACTTAGTGAGATCTTGTTCCAAAATAAAAAATAAATCAGGAAGCTGGGTGTGGTGGCGCATGCTTGTAATCCTAATACTTGGGAGGCTGAGACCTGAGGATCCAGGTTCAAGGCCAGCCTCAGCTACTTAGTGAGGCCCTCTGCAACTTAGTGAGACCCGGTTTCAAAATAAAGAATAAAAATAGGACTGGGGGTGTAGCTCAGAGGTAGAATGCCTCTGCATTCAATCCCAGTAACACACACACACACACACACAAATTTTTTTTTTTTTTTTTTTTTGCGGTACTGGGGATTGAACTCAGGGGCATTCTACCTCCGAGCTACATCCCCAGCCCTATTTTTTATTCTTTATATCGAAACCAGGTCTCACTAAGTTGCGGAGTGCCTCACTAAGTAGCTGAGACTGCTCTCGAACCCGGATCCTCTGGTCTCAGCCTCCCAAATGCTAGGATTACAAGCACGCGCCACCACGCCCGGCTTCACACACAAATTTTTTAATAATAAATAAATCAGGGCTAGAGGTGCAGCTCAGAGGTAGAATGCCCCTGGTTTCAATCCCCAGTACCAAAAAAGTTCCTTCCTTCCTTCCACTTTGTTACCGATGTGTTAAGTGCTGTACAAGTGCTGAATGGCATTCTCTAGCTTAAATTACCACCTCCACTCCTCTCCACTACCCAAAGAGACCAAAGCTTCTCCTCTGAGTTCCAAACCCTTATATAAGCCACCAGCCTACTCAACTCTTCACTTGGATGCCTCAAACTTAAAATGGAAGCCAGGTTTCTGTGACCACAGGAGTTAGAAAAATAACAAAGAAGCCGGGCATGGTGGTACACTTATAATCCCAGTACTTGGGAAACTGAGACAGGAGGATTGCAGGTTCAAAGCCAGCCTCAGCAACTTAGGCAATTTAGCGAAACTGTTTCCAAATAAGAAATAAAATTAGTCTGGGGGTATAACTTGGAGGTAAAATGCCTCTCTGGGTTTAATCCCCAGTACCACAAAAGAAAAAAAAAAGGGAAAGAAAGAAATGGGGGGGGGGGGGCAGGAAGCAAGCAAACAAAGAGAAAAAGGACTACAAGAACTTTCTGGAGCTGCTGGATGAAATGGGAAGAGTCAGTGTGAACAGTGTGAATACATCATGTTTAATACATAATATCTCTCTATATATCACTAGAAAAAGAAATCAATGCAGCTATGTTATATATGCATATTTATGTGTTTGCTAATTCTGCTAAATTCCCAAAGCAAAACCTACCATCTATATATACTTGATTTCTAATATCCTTCCCACAAAAGGAACAGGGAAAGTACAAGATGTGTTTAGAATGTGTGTGTGTGTGCCACGCACGCGCACATGCTCAATGAGGCACATACACACCAGAGTGATGAAATATGGAGCCTGGCTCAGGCCTAATATTTCTTGATTAGATTTAAGTTATGCAAGTCTACCAAGACTATCAAAACAAACGCATTCTATTCTTAAAACAGGTATGGTAGCCCATGCCTGCTATTCCAGAACTTAGAAGGCTGAGACAGGAGATCACACGTTCAAGGCCAACCTCAGCAACTTAGTGAGACCATTTCTTTTTCTTTTCTTTCTTTATATTTATTTATTTTTGGTGTTACTATCATAAAGATAGTAACATACATGCACACAGCTCTGGAGCCAGGGGGAAAGCCCACCAAGAAACTATGTTTCAAAATTAAAATACAGAGCACAGCTGGGCATAGTGGCACATGGCTATAATCCCAGCACTTGGGAGGCTGAGACAGGAGGATCGCAGGTTCTAAGTCAGCCTCAGCAACTTAGTGAGACTCTGTTTCTGAAAAAATAAAAAATAGGGCTGAGGGTATAGCCTAGAGGTAGAAGGCCCCTGGATTCCACCCCCAGTACCCTCACCCCCTGACACACACACACGCACTCACGCACGCACACAAAATATAAATAAAAAGGACTGAGTATAGCTCAGGGAAGGAAGGGAGGGAGGGAGGGAGGATGGGTGAGTGGATAGGTCAATCTGTCTGTCTGTCTGTCTTAGGAGGACTCTGTTTCCAAATAAAAAATAAAATAGGGATGGGAGTGTGGCTCAGAGATAGAATGTCCCTGAGTTGAAACCCCAGCACCAGCCGGGCGTGGTGGTGCACGCTTGTAATCCCAGCATTTGGGAGACTGAGACCATAGGATACAGGTTCGAGGCCAGCCTCAGCTACCTAGTGAGCCACTCTGCAACTTAGTGAGACCCTGTTTCAAAATAAAGAATAAAAAATAGGGCTGAGGGTATAGCTTGAAGGTAGAATGCCCCTGGGTTCAATCCCCAGTACCACAAAAAAAAAAGAAACCCCAGCACCATAAAAAATAATAATTAGACAAATCCAAGTTGAGAGACATTCTATAAAATAACTGGCCCATTTCTTTAAAAATAAAAGTATATTTTATTAAAGAAAATGTCAACATTGAGCCAGGCATGGTGGCACATGCTTGTAATCCCAGTACTAGGGAGGCTGAGACAAGAGGATCTGGGTTCTCAGCCAGCTTCAGCTACTTAGTGAGGACCTCTGCAACTTAGTGAGACCCTGTTTCAAAATAAAGAATAAAATAGGGCTGGGGGGGGGCACTAATTCGGAGGTAGAATGCCCCGGGTTTAACCCCCAGTACTGCAAAAAAAAAAAAAAAAGTCAACCATTAAAGGTTAAGACATTTGTTGGGGAAAGTACTGAGAAGGATTTCCTATTTCTCTGCTTCCCATCCAATCTTTCTGGCATCACTGTGCATGAGAGGATGTCATCAAGTTGTTCTAACCTTAGAAAAGGCAGGTAAGGAAACTTCCTGAATATCTTTTCTCTGGGGCTCCCAGGTTGCCAGCTGGTTTGTCTCTGGGTGCTGAGACTCCCTTGCCCATGTTCCTAGTGGAATGCAGATGGTGCTGTGCAGAGGGGCCACAGGGCACGTCTGCTGGTGGAGAAACAGGTGGTGGTTATGGTGGTGACAGCATGAGTAGGACAGCAGTAGATCAACTACCATTGAGAGGACAGTAGTAGATCAACCAGAAGGGAGTAGGGAGGAGCAAAAGGAAGAAGGCATTTTATTTTTCCTCATCCTATCGAGGCATTCCTATTGGGACACAGCCAGCATCCATGCCAGGATCTCATCATCATTCTGGTCATTCAAACCAAAGGCACAGGGAGCGATCTGTTGAACAAAAGCCCAGTACTCCAGGGCATTGTAGAGGGAAGAGGAACACATAGAAGGAGGTGGTCTTGTCAGCCCCTGCAGAAAACTGGCTGAGTTTACCAGGCACAAAGGTAAAGGAGGTTTCCCAAGAGCTAAGAGAGCACCAGAGAAAGAAAGGGCTTGATGCTCAACTCAGCAAGCAGTTGAGAATGCTTGGTCTTCAAAAACATTTGTTTTATGAAAGACAGAGACTACTCCAGGTTGAAAGAGACTAAAGGGACTTGACAATTACTTGCAATGCAAAATTCTGAACGGGCATTCTACCCCCAGCCCTATTTTATTTTTACTTTGAAACAGGGTCTCACTAGGTTAATGAGAGTTTTACTATCACATGCATATTTATACTAGTAGATATTTATATATGTATGCACACACATACATATATATGCAAAATGTATACATTTATTTGAGTGGGCAGGAGGGGAAGGGAAGGAAAGAGAATAAATGAGAAAGATGTTAACAGTTGGTAATATCAGAGTAAAGGGTATTTGAGGTTTCTTTATAATTCTTATATATTTGAAATTATGCTGAAAAAAGTTGCAAAACCTCAACATGTCTAAAACCAATCTTTTCCCAAAAATGTGATCATGTTTCAGAGTTCCCTACATTAATGAACTATACCACTATTCATCTACTTGCACAGGCCAGAAGCCTAGGAGTAATCATGAATGTTTCTCAGCCCTCAAAAAATAAAAGAATCCAGCCCAAAGTCATCTCTTCCTCACAATCTCAATTCACATTTTCCTGGTCCAGACAATTAATACTTTTCATCTCAATTACTAATTTACTCCCAATTTTACCTTTCTACATTTACTCTTTTCCCTACATTAAACCATTCTTTACTGTAACCCAAATTTGCTTACTTCCCATAAACAAATTTGATCATTTCACACATACCACCACCATCCCCAAGGGTTTTCAATGACTTCTCACTTCTCTTAAGTATTAAAGTCTTTCCTCTGTCCTCCAAGAAAGAAATGATCCTGTCCCTGCCCGTCATGCAGCTCCTGGAAACCATGTTCTTTGCCTTCAAAGCCTTTGCAGATTCTCATCACTTGGTCTGAAATGCTCTTTCTTCCTATTCTTTATACCCTTTCAGATTGCCAGGGGCCAGTGATCCAGTTTGGTCCAATATCCCCCACTAAAAGGAAAGAATAAGCCAGGTGTGGTGGTATATGCCTATAATCCTAATACTTGGGAAGCTGAGACAGGAGGCTTGCAGGTTTGAGGACAGCCTCAGCAAGTAGTGAGACTCTCAGCAACTTAGGAAGACACTATTTCTAAATAAACAGGGCTGGGGGTGTAGTTTAGAGACAGAACGCCCACAGGTTCAATCCCTGGTACCACAAAAAGAAGAAAAAAAAAGGAAAGAATATAACATTTATTCTGCCTTCCTTGTATCTCATGTACTGTTACTTCTGAGGCTATTCTATTACAAAAGATAAATGAGTTTGTAGTTTGTGAACACAGGTTGAAATGTTTTAAGATATTTAAGTATAGATAAAGAGTCAGCAAAAAGTTTATCAGTCACAGAATTAATAAAATGTGTTAAATAAAGATAGGTAATTAGTAGCACATGTATGTTAAACACAGAAGGCAATGAAAACAAAAACAAAAACAAAAGATATCCTAATGTTTATGAAGTACCTTGGTACTAAACATTCCTGGTTCAAAAATATATAAGGTACTAAACATTTATGATATAGGAAATGTACATGAGACTAAACAGTCAACGAGCAGAGCACTTAATATTTGTGAGTCCTTAACTCGGCCACCCACTGACGATGCTCACTTTGGCCTACTTGTCCTCTGCCCAAGGAACATAAAATCCATAGCTATTCAGCAAGCTGCAGCTGTGGCAGGCATGCTTTTCCCTGTGTCTCTGATAGAGTAAGTATGAGTCACTGGCCTGTGTCTCTCTGGGCCTCCTTGTGGGAACCCTAACTCTGGTACTGATGACTACATCATCAACAGGAAAGGCTAATGTGGCAGAACAAGAAAGACATATGAACCCTGTCTACCACAGGATTTGGAGTATGGTCTTCCTCCTTACTTCCACCCTATAGTAAGATTATTAAATTAAACTAGCTTTTTCCTCTTGTATCCCACTGTAAGTTGATTTTTTAAGTCACATGATTTGAGCATTTTAAGTTGTTGTGTGAGCTTCCTATTCTGTGTCCTCTAGGGTAGTTTGCTTGGTATGTGCTTGGAGGTTACCCTTACATCAAAGTAATTTCCCACACAGCACTCAGGGCAACAAATAATAAGGGGAAGTTTCTTTCTAAAGGAAAATCCAGCTAAAAAATGAAGAAATCACAATAAAGAGATAACTAGACATTGAGTGCCTCCTTGTAGAAGTACAAACTACCTATGAAAATACAAGAAAAAAAAAATCAAACCTGAGTGCAGTCAATCCTCTAGATCTAACATTCAACTTCTAAGAAATACAGAGGACAGAGGGAAGCTTGTTAAAGCATGGGGATCTGGACTGGGAGAAATTTTATAGGATAAATACTCTGCTTTTCTCCAACAAATAAATTACAAGTAAGATAAAGTGAAATAAGCCAGGCGTGGTGGCGCACGCTTGTAATCCCAGCATTTGGGAGGCTGAGACCGGAGGATCCGGGTTCGCGGCCAGCCTCAACTACCTAGTGAGGCCCTCCGCAACTTAGTGAGACCCTGTTTCAAAATAAAGAATACAAAATAGGGCTGAGGGTATAGATCGGAGGTAGAATGCCCCTGGGCTCAATCCCCAGTACCGAAAAAAAAAAAAAGATAAAAGTGAAATAGAAAAGAAGCCTATGTATCTTTTTGTAAATTTAAAGAGACTTTCAACCAATTATAATGTACGGCTCTTATGTGGATCCTAACAAACTGTAAAGCAACAAACAAAAGCAAAAAATGTTAATAACGATGCTATGGAATGATAATGACAGTGCCAAGCTTCTATTTTAAAAGGGAGTCTCTGACTTTCAGAGATATATACTAAATTATTTATAGATGGAATAACACAGTATCTGGGACTTGCTTCAAATAACTGGCAGGAATAGGGGGTATTTACACATGAATTGAGATTGGCCACAATTGGTGACTGTGGAGGCTGACTGATGAGTCCATGAAAGTTTATTGATATTGTATACATTTGATATATAATCAAATGGTTTTTTGTTTTGTTTTGTTTTATTTGTTTTTTGTTTTGGGGGGGTTTTTTGTGGTACTTGGGATTGAACTCAGGGGCATTCTACCTCCGAGCTATACCTCCAGCCCTATTCTTTATTCTTTATTTTGAAACCAAGTCTCACTAAGTTGCGGAGTGCCTCACTAGGTAGCTGAGGCTGGCCGCGAACCCGGATCCTCCGGTCTCAGCCTCCCGAATGCTACCACGCCCGGCTCTAATCAAATGGTTTTGTTTAAAGAAAAAGAAAAAAAGAAAGAAAGAAAAGTATGCAGAAACTTCCATACAACAACCAGGGAAGAACTCTATATGGTGTGGTGCATGGGTATGAGGCCTGGAACTACTACAGCCATTTTCTACCATGAAAAGAGACAGTCCAAGAATGAAATTCATCCATGAAAAAGGGCACAGCAATAAACCACAGAGAAATGGAGCTGAAGCCCTGATCAAATCAAATCCAAAGTCCATTCTACTTCAGGACCTGAAATTTCAGTCTTATGAACCAATAAATCCTCTTTCTTGTTAACTAATTTGGGTTGGGTTTTGTTACTGCAAATGAAGATATTGCAACTGATACAATCTCCCATTCACTTTCAACCCAGTGTATTTTGTCTCCACCATTCCTAAAAATGTTATCAGCAAAATCAGCATGTAATCCCAGTACTTGGGGGGCTAAGATAAGAGGATCTCAGGTCCAAGAACAGCCTCAGTAACATAGCAGTCTCAGCAACCCAGTGAGATACTGTCTCAAAACAGGGCTAGGGGTGTAGCTCAGAGGTAGAATGCCCCTAGGTTCCATCTCCAGCACCAAAAAAAAAGGAAAATTATCATCAAAATCTTCAATAACTCCTTGTTAAGACAGGCATGGTGGCAAATATCTGTAATCCCATTTCTTGGAAGGTTGAGATAGGAAGATCACAAGTTCCAGGCCAGCTTCAGCAACACAGTAAGACCCTCAGCAACTTAAGAGAGACATTGTTTCAAAATAAAATAAAAAAATTGCAGAGCGTGGTAATCCCAGTACTTGGGAGACTGAAACAGGAGGATTGCAGGTTCAAGGCAGCAACTTAGTGAGGACCTCAGCAATCTAGACCATATTTCAAAAAAAGGACCATATTTCAAAAAGGACCATATTTCAAAAAAAAAAAAAAAAAATCAGACTAGGGGTATAGCTCGAAGGTAGAATGTCTCTGAGTTCAATTTCTGGTACACACACACACACACACACACACACACACACACAAAAAAAAAAAAAAAAAGCCGGTGTGGTGATGCATGCCTGCAATCCCAGTACTTGGAAGGCTAAGACAGGAGGATGGAAGGTTCAAGGACAGCCTCAGCAAGTAGTGAGACTCATTAACCTAGCCAGACCCTGTTTCCAAAGAAATAAAATTGGACTGAGGGTGTAGCTTGGAGGTAGAATGCCTCCGGGTTCAATCCCCAGTTCCACATACACACAAAAATAAACAAACAAAATATTTTATGTTAAGTGTATTTTATTACAATTTGAAAAAATCCTGGAAGCAAGGTAGGAAATGGATGAGAGTAGGATTAAGAGTTATGAAGGGGGAGCCAATTGGGAAGTTTCTGTGGTCCAGGTGTGTGATGATGTGATGATGGCAGCTTGAATTTGGATGATTTCTGTGGGTGTGGAGAAAAGTGGACGGATATAGAACATAAGACTTGGTGATGGATTATAGACGTAGAATGCCCCTGGGTACAATTCCAGTACCACCAAAAAAAAGGTATTTTTAAGCATCAATAATTTTCCAGAACCTATAATCAAGACCTCTAGCATTTATGTAAAATAAAAAGGGGGTGGAGATATTATTCCAACAATTTCAAAATAAGCTGGGCGTGGTGGCACACACTTGTAATCCCAGCATTTGGGAGGCTGAGACCAGAGTATCCGGGTTCGCGGCCAGCCTCAGCTACCTAGTGAGGCCCTCCGCAACTTAGTGAGACCCTGTTTCAAAATAAAGAATAAAAAAAAATAGGGCTGGGGGTGTAGCTCTGAGGTAGAATGCCCCTGGGTTCAATCTCCAGTACTACAAAAAAAAAAAAAAAAAAACTACAAAATATATAAATTAGAAAAAGGTTTACATGCTCACAATCTATTTGTCATTTTTTGAAAAGGATAAAAAATAAAAGGACATTTAAAAAAGAAAATTTTGAGAGTAGTAGAAGGGGAAGGGGGGAAACATCTGTGACCATCTACTCTGAAACTTTCCTTTACTCAGGACAAATGTCTATTAAATATTCCAAATGTCCTTTATTCCAAGAGTCTAAAGTAGTTAAAACGTGCATGCAATTCCCATTTTGGAGATGAAAAGTAGTATAAAGGAAGAGACAGGAAAGGCAGAACATGGCAGCTCCAGCTTCAAATTTTCAAAATGTTTTAATGTAACACACATACATCCCAAGAACCTAGATGTATGGAATGTGGGGGGGGGGTAAACATTATTTCAATTAACATTTTGATTTCTCTATATCCAGATACATGTGCTACAGAATACAACTATTAGGGTTACAGAGGGAGTTCAGATTCCTTTTTGTTGCTGTATTCCTAGCTTCTGTTTTATCTTTTCTAGTTAAGACTGAAAAATTTTTTTCTTTTTTTGGATACAGAGAATTGAACCCAGAGGCATTTTACCTCTGAGCTAGAACCCCTCCAACTCTATTTTATTAGAACCTGCGATTCTCCTGTCTCAGCCTCCCAAGTAGTGGGTTTAAACTCTTCTTTTTCCTTTTTTTTTTTTTTTTGCAGTACTAGGGATTGAACCCAGAGGCATTCTACCTCAGAGCTACATCCCCAGCCCTATTTCTTTCTTTCTTTCTTTTTCTAACTGGAAATTAAACCCAGGGACATTCTACATCTGAGCTATACCCCCTATATTTAATTCTTTATTTTGAAACAGGGTATCACTAAATTGAGGAGGGCCTCACTAAGTAGCTGAGGCTGGTCGAGATTCTGCGATCCTGCTGTCTCAGCCTCCCAAGTTCTGGGATTACAAGCATGAGCCACCGCACCTGGCCTCAGACCTATTTCTTATTCTTTATTTTGAAACTAAGTCCTTAAGTATCTCATTAAATTGCTGAGACTGGTCTCAAACCTGCAATCCTCTTGTCTCAGACTCCCAAGTACTGGGATTACAGGCATGTGCCACCATGCACAGTTGAATTTTTTTTTTTTTTTCTTTTCTTTTTTTTTTTTTTTTGCGGGAGTGGGGATTGAACTCAGGGGCATTCTACCTCCGAGCTATACCCCCAGCCCTATTTTTTATTCTTTATTTTGAAACCGAGTCTCACTAAGTTGCGGAGTGTCTCACTAGGTAGCTGAGGCTGACCTCGAACCCGGATCCTCTGGTCTCAGCCTCCAGAATGCTGGGATTACAAGCGTGCGCCACCACGCCCGGCTCTCACAGTTGAATATTTTTAATAAAAAGAATTCTTGAAGTAATTATAGGAAATATATTCCATTCCACAATGGGAAACAAAATATTCGATAGCAGCCTAACTGTGAAAATAATCTGAATATTTTGCAATTATGTGCATTTCTTCTTTTTTTGGTACTAGGGATTGAACCCAGGGGCATTCTACCTCAAAGCTACATCCCTAGACCTATTTTATTTTTTATTTTGAAACAGGGTCTCTCTAGGTTGCTGAGAGTCTCATTAAGTTGCTGAGGCTGTCCCTGAACCTAGGATCCTCCTTTCTTAGATTTCTAACTACTGAAATTACAAGGGTACACCACACCCAGTGTTTACAGATCAGATTTCTGCACTATTCAAATATAAAATGGGCACACAAAAAATTTTTATACATATATATAAAAACAGAGTTAAGATGTAAATTTTAGTATAAAATGCTTGGACTCTAATTTTGGCATCACAGCTAACTAGCTAGATGATCATGGGCAATTTAGTTAACCCCTTTAAACCTGTTTCCTTGTTTATGAAATTATCATATTTCCTGAATTCTTATTTTCACTTTGAATATTTGTAAAATCGGGATTCTTATCATCAATTTGCACTTTATTTTTTTATTTTTGTGGGGGTTGAACCCAAAGGCATTCTATCTCCAAGCTACATCCCCAGGCCTATTTTTTATTCTTTATTTTGAAACAGGGTCTCACTAAATTGTGAGGGCCTCACTAAGTAACTGAGGCTAGCTGTGAACCTGCAATCCTCCTGTCTCAGCCTCCCAAGTATTGGGATTTCAAGTGTGCGCCACCACGCCTGGCTCAATTTGCACTTTAATGTGGAAAATACCCTTTTAAATCATTAATGCCTCTTAAAAGCAGTAAATCCTTTCTTTTTCTTTCTTTCTTTTTTTTTTTTTTTTTTTGGTGTGTGTGTGTACTGGGGATTGAACCCAGGGGCATTCTACCTCCAAGCTACTCCCCCAGCCCTATTCTATTTTATTTTTTAGTTTGAAACAGTCTCACTAAATTGCTGAGGTTGTCCTCAAACCTACGATCCTCCTGTCTCAACCTTCCAAGTACTAGGATTACAGTCTTGCATCACTACACCCAGTTCAGCACTAAAATGCACAGGACAGCTGGGTGTGGTGCTGCACACTTATAATCCCAGTCCTTGGGAGGCTGAGACAGGAGGATCCAGAATCTCCGCCAGCCTCAGCTACTTAGTGAGGCCCTGTTTCAAAATAAAGCATGAAAAATAGGACTGGAAATGCCCCTGGGTTAAATCCCTAGTACCGCAATAAATAAATAAATAAAATAAAATGCACAGGACAGTCCCCAAAAACAAAGAATTATCTGGTCAACAGTTCTGCAGCTGGGAAATCCTGCTTTAGAGTCTAGAAAAATAAATAAAATAGTGTCTACTTAATTGGGTTGTTCTCAGAATTAAAAGAAAAAATGCATGTAGAATGCTCACAATCGTAATTAGCACAAAGTATATGTTATTATAATAAGTTAGTAATAATAGTTTTTCTTCTTTCTTTTTTCAATCCTATGTGTTTAGAATCACTTATCTACAAAATAAATACCAAATTCCTTAACCTGTTATATCCCAATTTACCTTTCAAGCTGGATTTCCCACTACTTCATTACATAAACCTCCTCCAATCTATCTGGTCTATGTTGCTTCACTAACAATACCTGGGTGTCACAACTCCATGCCTACACACAAACCATTTCCTCCATCTACAAGGGCTACTTTCCACTTGGCCTGACTCTATGGAGTATAGCTTAGATGTCATCTCCAATACTAAAGTCTTCCTTCAGAGACCACTGAGACTGAAAGTGATAGCTCCCCCACCAGCCCACCACACCATCTCCTACACCCAGTCTCCCTCTGAATGTCACAGTTCCCATTATATGGCTCTTATCATTGATTTCCTAAACTCTACTTGTTATACATATATCTCCCCTACTAAAACATAAACTCTTAAAATACAGGCATGGCTTAAGCCTACAGCATTTGACACCGTTTATTAGACTACTCCCCCTGAAACTTTTTCCTCCCAGGACTTCCATGTTATTACACTTTCTTAATTCTCTTTCTAATTGCTCCAATTTTGTCTCCTTTTCCTCAGCCTTTTCTCTCTATTCTAAATATTAATACTCTAAATTCAGTCTCAAATTTTTTCTCCCTCTGCAATAATACCTATTTCCAATTTCAACTACATTGCCTTATACAAAGTATCAAATTATTATTTCTAGCTCAATATACACATATTACAGTCTCGCATCACTATACCCATTTTAGCAGTGATTCTTAACCTAAGATCCTTTTGCTTCCCCAGGAAACATCTAGTAAAGTCTAGAGACACTGTCATTGTCACACCTGGAATGGGAGTAAGGGTAGAGAGCACAATTGGCATTTAGTGGGTGAACTTGAGAATGCTGTAAAAACACTAAAATACACAGGACAGTCCCCAAGAACAAAGAATTATCTGGTCAACAGTTCTGTAGCTAGAAATAATATACATATATTGAGCTAGAAATAATAATTTGATACTTTGTGCTATATATACAGGGGGGGAGTGTGTGTGTGTGTGTGTGTGTGTGTGTGTGTACTGGGGATTTTCTGTCTCTGAACTATACTTCTAGCCCTATTTTATTTTATTTATGGTACCAAGGATTGAACCCAGAGGTGTCCTACTTCCAAGCTCCACCCCTAGCCCTATTTTTATTCTTTATTTGGGAACAGGGTCCCACTAAATTACAGAGGGCTTCACTAAGTAGCTGAGGCTGGTCAGGAATCTGTGATCTTCCTGTCTCAACCTCCCAAATTCTGGGATTACAAGCCTGTGCCACCACACCCAGCTCTATTTTATTTTTTATTTTGATACAGAGTCTCACTAAGTTGCAGAAGGCCTCACTAAGTTGCTTAAGCAGGCTTTGAACCTGCCATCCTCAAGTCTCAGTCTCCCAAGTACTGGGATCACAGGCGTGTGCCACCACAACTATCTTAGGCTCAATTTCTCAATCATACTGCATACCTACATTTATAGATACCTATTTCATTCAGTACTGGGGATTGAACCCAGGGGATTCTACCTCTAAGCTATACCCCCAGCCTTATTTTTTATTCTTTATTTTGAAATGTCTCACTAGCTGAGGCTAGCCGTGAACCTGTGATGGCTTAGCCATCATTTTTAATAGCTTCCAACATACGGTTCTAAACTGACTACTTTTGCCTTGTCAAAGAAAGAAGTTTCTGCCATGTGCTTGTAATCCCAGTACTAGGGAACCTGAGACTGGAGGATTGCAGGTTCAGGGACAGCCTCAGCTACTTAATGAGGCCCTCTGCAACTTAGACCCTGTTTCAAAATAAAGAATAAGAAAAAAAAGGGGGGCTGGGGATTCAATCCCCTGTGCCACAAAAAAAAAAAGGGAGTTTCTGACAGAAAAACCCCATATGTAGTCGTTAAAAGAAACTAGGAGTGGTGGTATCTGCCTATAATCCCAGTACTTGGTATGTTGAGACAGGAGGATCTCTGGTTCAAGGCCAGCCTCAGCAACTTAGCCAGACTCTCAGCAACTTAGTAAGACACTGTTTCAAAAAAAGGGATAGGAGTGTAGCCCAGAGATAGAATGTCACTGGGTTCAATCCGCAGTACCAAAAAAAGAGAGATTTTAGGAAATCACACTTGAAAGCTGTTTTCTTAACAAATGACTAAGATTGGGTATTTTTTTTTTTCAGTACTGAGGATTGAACTCAGGGGCAAACACCTCCAAGTATACCCCCAGCCTTTTTTTGTGCATGCGTGGTACTGGGGATCGAACTCAGGGGCATTCTACCTCCGAGTATACCCCCAGTCCTATTTTTTATTCTTTATTTTGAAACAGGGTCTCACTAAGTTGCGAAGTGCCTCACTAGATAGCTGAGGCTGGCCAAGAACCTGGATCCTCTGGTCTCAGCCTCCCAAATGCTGGAATTACAAGTGTGTGCCACCACCCCCGGCACAGGTATTAAATTTGAAGTATATTGTCTATTAACTTTTTTCTGCATAAGTGTCTGCAGCAAAGGAAGAATATTTATTAAAAAAAGAAAAATTAGCCAGGCACATGCCTGTAATCCCATTCTTAGAAGGCTGAAACAGGAGGATTACAGGGTAATCCTAGTACTTGGGAGGCTGAGACAGGAGGATCACAGGTTCACAGCCAGCCTCAGCAACTTAGTAATGCCCTCCACAACCTAATGAGACCCTGTTTTAAAAATAAAATAGGACTGGAAGTGTAGCTCAGTGGCAGAATGCCCCTTGGCTCAATCCCCAGTTAAAAAAAAAAAATACAAAAAAAAAAAAAATCTCTGAGCCTGTTCCTTCATCTGCAAAACAAGAACAATATCTACAGAGTTGCTATAGGAATAGGTGAAGTTAACAGAGTATTGAGTATACAAGAGATATGTCTTAGCTGGGCGTGGTAGTGCACACTTATAATCCCAGTATTTGGGAGGCTGAGACAGGTCTGGGTTTGAGGCCAGCCTCAGCTACTTAGTGAGGCTCTCCGCAACTTAGACTCTGTTTCAAAATAAAGAATAAAAAATAGTACTGGGGCGGGGGGGGGGGGGAGCTCAGAGGTAGAATGCCCTTGGGTTCAATCCTTAGTACTGAAAAAAGAAAAAAAAAAAAAAAGAGGTATGCCCTACCACCACTATCTTATCCTTTGTAGTCAAGCTCAAGCCTCAAAACTCATCTCTGCCATTTACTGACAATGTGATAGTAGAATTATTTAACCTTTCTGTGCACTGGCTTCCTCATCTTGTTTAAATGGAGAACACACTATCAATACCACAAAGTTGTGAATCCTAAATGTACAACTTAATGTAAAAAAAAAAAAGCATCTAGGAGTGTCGGGCAGAAGTCAGATTCCATTGATCCTGTTTCTTCCACAGCCTTTCTCCTCCAATGTGTTCAACTATGTGTTTATCAAATGATCCAGAATCTAATAACTGGTCTGACACATATCCAGAAAGTAGGCCATTTTCTGGTTAGAAATCTTTGTGAATGCACAGCAAAATTTTGACATTTGTACTGTAAAATTCCTCTCAGTTTCAGATGGAAAAAAATATTTGATTCCATCTGCCTTTTATTTTGTGCACATTACTTTTCCACACAGGTTACTATGTAAATTTCCCTCTTTCCATCTTTTCTAAATACTTAAATAACCTCCATTGACCCTCGAAATGTATATTACATTCATTAGGCTGATTAAGTTAAAAACAAAATACATGTATTAATCTCATTACTTTGTATCAGTGGGAAATTTTTTAAAAAAAAGTAACAGTGTGCTTCCTCATGAGTTCTCTAGACATTTTGTTCCAAAGAAATCTTTAAAATGTGATTTCAATAGGATTTATTATATTTATTCCTAATGCAGTTTAAAATCAAAGCATGAGAATTCAAATAAGATGAAGGTTGTCATAAATATAAAATTATATCCATGCTAATTTTACCCCAAAACTAATTCAAATAATTTTCCAAAGACTGAGATTGATCTGCTACTAAACTAAGATGTACAAGTCCTGGAAACAGTTATATGTAAGTGTAAGCAGTACAACTTAACCATTTACCCACATATTTTTACAGTCCTAAAATTGGAAATCAGCAATCCTCCCCCCTCAAAAAAAAAAAAAAAAAAAAAATCCTACACTTAACATCCGGAGGAAAGTTTGTAAATACTAAGGAAACTTTCAAAAAATATTTTATGTATCCAATATTTTATGTTCTGTATTAACTACAGAACAGAAATATTGCAAAATTACTCTTAAAAGTTATGCTAAATTGCAGGAGCATCTTGCAATTAAAAAGCCAGCTCTCTAGATTTTTTAGCATTCCACAACATGGGCTCCCAAAGCAACAGCTAAGGAATTACAACAGGAGGCCCTTTTCCTGTTATTTTGCAAAGACTAGATTATGGAGTATTTGACTGCCACTGTAATACATAATTTGTGTCAACATCACATGTCCTCAAAAAAACTCTTCGACTAAGAAAAATTCCCAAAGTAGGGAGTTTTTGTTTAATTTATGAAGCCAAAACACATGCAGAAAAAGGAATATTGTCTCACTAATGCTATGAAAACAAGCACCCTAGTGAGCGAACTAAACAGTGGTTTAAATAAATGGCTTAATAAGAACCTGAAATGTGTATGGAGGGCTGATACAGGCATAAAGAATGACAACAAGCATTAGTAGTGCACTCCAACACAGGCCACCTTTCATCGCACGGAGTGTGAATAGCAGCCACCATTGCAAATGTCAAAATCAATACAGTACTATGTACCATCCACCTTCTTTCAATAATAAAGAAACCAACTCAGATTTCTTGGTACTGTAAGCACAATTATGACTTGAGAGGGAAACGTATGCAGCCCAATAAGGAAAATACCACCCAATTGAAACCACTATATGTAACAAAAACACAATTGCTCAGTGGAAAAAAATAAAATAGAACACTTCTGCTATCCAATAAAAGGAATCTGGCCAAATCCTCCCCTTCATTCAAGACCAAACCTGCTTTATTTCTCCTTCCTTTCTCTTCGTCCTAGTCTCCCATCATCTCCCTGAACCCGTACAAGACACGCAGGGAGGGGAGGAATTCGAGAATCAGGGAACAAAAACCAGGACGTGGATATAATCTGGAGGAAGAAGGACAGAGAAGACACCACTTACCTGTCCCAAAGGCTTTGGCCACCAGCCAGGCCAGATTGCAGGCGATTTTGGCCCTGGAGAAATCATAGTGGTCAAAGGGCTTGATGGCTGGAACAATGAACGTCTTTCTCATCTCCCTGGGGTCTGCAGCATCCCCCATCTTTCACGGCGGCTCCTCGGGGTGTCCAGGGCTCTCACCTTTCCATGCTGTGACCGGGCCACCGCAGGGGTCGTGGGGAGGGGGGGATGGAAGACCGCCGAGCTCACACCATCGGGGCCGGGGCGAGGCCCGCCTGGGCGCCGACTGCGGAGGAGACGCTCAGCCGCCGCAGCCCCCGGGCATAGGAATGTGGCGGCGCCGCGTCCCTCGTCCGTCTGTCCGTCTGTCCGTCGGTCGGTGTCAGCGCCCCCCGCCCCGGAGCGCGCGTGTGAGCGAGGCCGCCTCCCCTTTGTCTCCCTTTAGTCACACGGGCTCGGGGGGGATGGGGGGAGGCTGCCCGGGCCCGGAATTTTAAGGCGAGGAGGGGGAAGAGTCTTTAACAATCACGTTGTGGAAAATGTCCCCGCCATGGCGATGCCCGCACGCCCTGGCGTCCCCTTCCCTGCCTCGGAGCGCGGCGACCCCGGCCAGGCAGCGCACGGGTGGGCGCGGGGACGAGCAGGACCCGAGGGCGCGGGAGACCGAGCCAAGGAAAACGTCAAAATCTGTGCGGCGCCCAGCCAGGCCGCCCGCCGGCCGCGTCCCCTCCTCGGCGCTGCCCTCGCGTCGCCGCCGGCTCCTTCCCCCGCCGCCGTCGCCTCCCGGCTCTTCCTCCCGGCTGGGGCCTGGAGGGCGCGGCGGATCTCCAGCCCTCCGTCTCCGCTTATCAGCGAGTCCTTGCAATTTTTTTTTTTTTTTTCTCTTCCTTTCCCTGCCTTGCGTCCCTCTTCTCCGGCTCGGCGGCTTCCCCTGAGCCACCGCCGCCGCCGCGACCGCTGCGGTTTTCCGGCTGCGGCACTGGATCGAGGGAGCAGATGTGGGGACGGAGCATGCGCCGTGGCGCGGCTCCCGCCCCGCCCGCACGCACGCCGGCTTCCCTCCGGCCGCCCCGCGCACTGAGCATGCCCAGCCTCGCTCCCGCGGGCGCCCGGCTGCGATGCCTGCCTGGTAATCGTCTCTTAGGAGGGCTCGCTTGAGTGCACATCCTCCGCGTCCCAGGCTCTGGGCTGCTGCCGCGTACACTGCTGGAAGAGGAAAGGGAAGGAGAGAGCTAGGCCTAGCGATCGCCTTTATGTTCTAATACACAGCAGTCAGCCTAGGAAACCGGCATTATTTTAAAATGCTGATTAGCCTGGGCGTGGTGGCGGACGCTTGCAATCCCTGTACTTGGGAGGCTGAGAGAGGAGGTTCCCGGGTCAGTGGCCAGCATGATAACAGAGACCCTGTTAAAAAAAAAAAAAAAAAAAAAAAAAAAAATTACCGGGAGTAGTGGCGTATTCCTATAATCCCAGTACTTGGGAGGCTGCGACCGGAGGATCGCAGGTTCGAGGACAGCCTCAGCAATTTAGCGAGACTCTCAGCAATCTAGCCAGGTTCTGTTTCAAAACAAACAAACAAATTTTTTAAGGAGTTGTGAGTGGGCAGAGTTCAGAGGTAGTATGCCCTAGATTCAATTCCCAGTACTATATAATTTTTTTTTCGGTACTGGGGATTGAACTCAGGGGCATTCTACCTCCGAGCTATACCCCCAGCCATATTTTTTTAAATTTATTCTTTATTTTTGAAACAGGGTCTCACTAAGTTGTGGAGGGCCTCACTAGGTAGCTGAGGCTGGCTGCGAACTCGGATCCCCTGGTCTCAGCCTCCCAAGTGCTGGGATTATAAGCGTGTGCCACCACGCCCGGCTTTAATTTACTTATTTTAAAATGTTAAGGGAGGGAGGCTGGGGGTGTAGCTTGGAAGTAGAATGCCCCTGGGTTCGATCCCCAATACCATAATATTTTTTTAAATGCTTATTGTGAGCCGGGCGTGGTGGCGCACGCTTGTAATCCCAGCATTCGGGAGGCTGAGACCGGAGGATCCGGGTTCGAGGCCAGCCTCAGCTACCTAGTGAGGCACTCCGCAACTTAGTGAGACTCGGTTTCAAAATAAAGAATAAAAAATGGGGCTGGGGGTATAGCTCGGAGGTAGAATGCCCCTGAGTTCAATCCCCAGTAC
>PVLC010002270.1:30850-53071 GCA_004027655.1 Graphiurus murinus | reverse complement strand
CAAAACAAAACAAAAAAAAATGCTTATTGTGTGACATACACGTTTCCTGACAACTTGACCTGCGTAATCCCATTCAATGCTAGCAGTAATCCTATGGGATAGGTATTAGCCCTGATTTGTATATGGTACACGGGATTGAATTCAGGGGCATTCTACCTCTGAACTACACCCCCAGCCCTTTTATATTTTCAATTTTGAAACAGAGTCTTCCTAGGTTGCTGAGAGTTTCGTTAGGTTGCTGAGGCTGTCCTCGAACCTGTGATCCTCTTGACCCAGCCTCCCAAGCACTGGGATTGCAGGTGTGCTCCATAACAAAGGGTTTATTAGCGCTGAGTGACCATGAAATTATAGAGAAGCAAAATGAATTAAGTCACCTATGGGCGTAAACAGAATTGAAGATCAGTTTTGAAGGCTCCAAACCTGTATTCATTCCATGATATCAAGATACTTAAGTATCTGGCTTAAATGTTGGGGGGGGGGGCCATGCATCAATACCTCCCTATTCTCTGGGGGGGGAGGGGGAGATCATAAATCTGTTCATGAGCCAGGCGTGGTGGTACATACTTGTAATCCCAGTATTTGGGAGGCTGTGACAGGAGGATTGCTGGTTTGCAGCCAGCTTCAACTACTTGGTGAGATCCTGTTTCAAAATAAAAAGAATAAAAAAAAAAAAATAGGGCTAGAGGTATAGCTCAGAGGTAGAATGCCTTGGGGTTCAATCCCCAGTACCACAAAATAAATAAATCCATTCATGAAACACATCTTTCATTTTCTGGCATCCGCAGACCTTTACACTTTCATTTTAATAAGAACTCTCTCGTTTCCCTAAATGGGCATACCTTCTCATATCTGTGCATCCCTGCTCTGTGTGGTTTCTTCGTCCACCTGGCTTACCCCTCAGCCTTCAAGTCTCTCCACGGTAGTCACTCCCTCCAGGAAGACTTCCTTGATAGCCACTGACAACTTCCCAGTGAGGACTGTCACATAGGTGCCTCCCTGTGGTTCCCAGAACACCCTATTCTTATTTATGTCATAACACGCTTCTCACTGTATGCCAATTATCAATTCTTTGTCTTTCTCATTGATGATATGGTCTAACTTCAGCACCTATATGGTACCCAGTCCATGGTAGTTACTGAATTGATGTTTAAGGAGAAAGGGTGAATATTCTCATAGTTCACACTTATTGAGCTTACTAATTCACTAATTCCTCATGTTTCATTTTGACACATTATATAATTTTAATTATTATAAAATCCAGTGTTTTTTGTTTTGTTTTGTTTTGGGGATTGAACCTAGGGGCATTCTACCTCTGAGCTACACCCCCCAACCCTATTTTATTTTAATTATTTTTGGGGGAGGCACTGGAGGTTGAACCCAGGGGCATTCTACCTCTGAGCTACACCCCTAGTCTTATTTTTTATTCTTTATTTTGAAACAGGGTCTCACTAAGTTGCAGAGGTCCTCACTAAATAGCTGAGGCTGGCCGCGGGACGTGTATTCTCCTATCTCAGCCTCCCAAGTACTGGGATTATAAGCGTGCTCCACCACACCCAGCTCTTATTTTAATTTTTTTTTTTCCAGTACTAGGGATTGAACTCAAGGGCATTCTGTCTCCGAGCTATACCCCCAGCCTTATTTTTTATTCTTTATTTTGAAACCGGGTGCACTCTGCAACTTAGTGAGACTTGGTTTCAAAATAAAGAATAAAAAATAGAGCTGAGGGTATAGCTCAGAGGTAGAATGCCCCTGAGTTCAATCCCCAGTACCGCAAATAATAATAATAATAATAATTTTTCAATAATTTAATTAATAGTAAGAGAGTTTTTCTTATGAACAAGGCTCACAAAGGGGATAATACAATTAGCATAGGGATAATAGTTCTCAAAGCACATTCATATGATAAATGATTTCATTTTTTCTTTTTGTGTGGTACTGAGGGTTGAACTCAGAGGTATTCTACCTCTAAGCTACACCCCCAGCTTTATTTTTTATTCTCTATTTTGAAAAAGGGTCTCACTAAGTTGCAGAGGGCCTCACTAAGTAGCTGAGGCTGGCTGTGAACCCGGATCCTCCAGTCTCAGCCTCCCAAGTACTGGGATTACAAGTGTGCACCACCACACCCGGCTATAACTAATTTTGACATCCATTCTACGAAATAGGTATTCTTATTCTCTTCCAATTCTAGATGTTGGACTGTGGGTCATAGAAATTAAGTGGCATGGCCAAGATTTCATGATTGATTTGTATCTGAGTCTGGCTTCAAAGTCAAGCACAGGCTGAGTACAGTGGTACACGCCTGTAATCCCAGTACTTAGGAGGCTGAGACAGGAGGATTGCAGGTTTGAGGACAGGCTCAGCAAGTAGTGAGACTCTCATGAACTTACCAAAACTCTGTCTCAAAATAAAAAGTAATTTTAAAAAAAAAGGGATTGGGGTGTAGTTCAGAGGTAGAATGCCTCTGATGCCTCTGGGTTCAATCTCTAGTACCACAAAAAAAATAAAAGTCAAGCACAGGTCTTCTGCCTCTACGCCTCAGGAACCTTTCCCTGAGCCTGCTCCTTCTCAGGATTATAGAGTCTGATATGTACTCAAATAACTATAACACACCATAAAAGTGGCATATAAAGTGGCAGATAAAGATATAAAGGGAGCCGGGCGTGGTGGCACGTGCCTGTAATCTCAGTACTTGGGAGGCTGAGACAAGAGAATTACAGGTTCACGACCAGCCTCAGCAACCTCGTGAGGCCCTCTGCAACTTAGTGAGACCCTGCTTTAAAAGACAAAATAAAATAGGGTTGGGAGTGTAGCTCAGAGATAGAACACCCCTGAGTTCAATCCCTAGTACCACAAAAAAAAAAAGATATAAAGTGTGACATGGTGGCACACACCTGTAATTCTAGTACATAGGAGGCTGAGACAAGAGGATCACAGGCTTGAGACCAGGTTTGGCAATTTAGTTAGGCCCTCAGCAATTTAGCAAGACCCTGTTTCTTTTTTTTTTTTTTTTTTTTTTTTCGGTACTGGGGATGGAACCTGGGGGCATTCTACCTCTGAATTACACCCCCAGCCCTATTTTTTATTCTTTATTTTGAAACAGGGTCTCACTAAGTTGCGACCCTGGCAAGACCCTGTTTCAGAATTAAAAATAAAAAATGGCTGGGGGTGCAGCTCAGAGGTAGAAGGCCCGTGAGTTCAGTCCTCAATTACTCCCCTCCACACATACACACAGACTATAAAGTACAATGAGAACATACAGGTGGAGATATTGGGAAGGTTTCTTGGAGGCTTCTGTTAAGTCAAATGTTCTCAAATTCAACTTCTAATGAATGCTAGAGCACACAAATCAAACCAAGGAAAATTGGCACGGTGGCACACACCTATAATCCCAGTACTCGGGAGGCTGAGACAGGAGAATCGCAGGTTCGAGGACAGCCTCAGCAAGTAGTGAGACTCTCATCAATCTAGCAAGACCCTGTTTCAAAATAAAAATAAAGAGCTGGAGCTGGGTGTGGTGGTGCACACTTGTAATCCCAGTACTTGGGAGGCTGAGACTGGAGGATCAAAGTTCTCCGCCAGCCTCAGCTACTTAGTGAGACTCTTCACAACTTAGTGAGACCCTTTTTCAAAATAAAGAATAAGCCAGGCGTGGTGGCGCATACTTGTAATCCCAGCATTCGGGAGGCTGAGACTGAAGGATCCGGGTTCGCGGCCAGCCTCAGCTACCTAGTGAGGCACTCCACAACTTAGTGAGACCCGGTTTCAAAATAAAGAATAAAAAATAGGGCTGGGGGCGGGGCGTGGTGGCGCACGCTTGTAATCCCAGCATTCGGGAGGCTGAGACTGAAGGATCCGGGTTCGCGGCCAGCCTCAGCTACCTAGTGAGGCCCTCCGCAACTTAGTGAGACCTGGTTTCAAAATAAAGAATAAAAATAGGGCTGGGGGTATAGCTTGGAGGTAGAATGCCCCTGAGTTCAATCCCTAGTACCACAAAAAAAAAAAAAAAATAGGGCTGGAGGTGGAGCTCAGAGGTAGAATGCCCCTGAGTTCAATCCCCAGTACCGCAAAAAAAAAAAGAATAAAAAATAGGATTGGAGGTATAGCTCGAAGGTAGAATGCCCCTGGGTTCAATTTCCAGTGCCACAAAAAAAAAAAAAAAAAAAAAAAGAGCTGGGTGTAGTGTAGTGGCACACACTTATAATCCCAGTACTTGGGAGGCTGAGACAGGATTGCAGGTTCAGAGCCTGCCTTGGTAACTTAACGAGGATCGAGACCCTGTTTTGAAATAAGAAATTTTAAAAATCAGGCTGGGGGTATTGCTCAGAGGCAGAATGCTCCTGGGTTCAATCCTCAGTCTCTCTCTCTCTCTCTCTCTCTCTCTCTCTCTCTCTCTCTCTCTCTCTCTCTCTCTCTCTCTCTCTCTCTCTCTCTCTCTCTCTCTCTCTCTCACACACACACACACACACACACACACACACACATATACATTTATGGAAAACTTATAGTCTGGAAAGGTTGAAGAGAGGTACTGAAACATTTTGCCAGCCATTATAATAATCCTCGAGTGGCTACAAGATCCTCGAGGCCAGAAACCATGCGTGGTCACCTTCATGTTGCCTAGAGTAGGTGCTGGGGAAAGGCTTGTTGAACTTTATCAAAAACTAGTTCAACCCAAATAAACAAGATGAGGAAGAGAAAGAGACAAAGGCAGCTGCTCGGGATTTGTCTCTTGATTCAATGGTGACGCTTTAGTAGGGGTGGCATGACTATGACCCCAGTTGGGAAGGAGTGTGTTTGGGAATAGAAAAAGAAGGTACTGAAACAATGAGCAGCTTTTACTTCCAGGGAAGCTGTGAAACAACTTGGGGTCACAGTCGGAGGCTGCTATTAACAGGGAAACACCCCGAGGACAAAGACGAAGGATTTATTTTCAGGGAGGCAGACACTCTAATAGGGTGTTCTTTGTGACACCTTCAGAATGATCCTTTGAAGAACTGGAAATCTCTGTGGACTCTCACTGTCCAAAAGAAATGCTGTCCACTGCCTCCTTCAGAGAGCTGACTTTGTTCAAAAGGAAAACAAAACCCAATGATTCTTTGAGCCTGCTGGTACAGCTACCCTCTACTTCTTATCTCCAGACTCACGTCTCAGCCAAAGGACCATAGTTATTATTTTTCCAACATATACAACCTCCTCTCTCTCTCAATTTTCTTTTGTGTGTATTTATGTGTGTGTGTGTGTGTGTGTGTGTGTGTGTGTGTGTGTGTGTGTGTGTTTTACTAGGTATTAACCCAGGGGCATTTTACCTCTGAACTACACCCCCAGCTCTATTTTATTTTTATTTTGAAACAAGGTCTCACTAAGTTGATGAGTCTCACTACTTCCTGAGGCTGTCTGTCCTCAAACCTGTGATCCTCCTGTCTCAGCCTCTCAAGTACTAGGATTACAGGTGTGCAACACCATGCCTGGCCCTCTCTCTATTTTAAAAGTGTTTCCCAGTGGGCGTGGTGGTGCACGCTTATAATCCCAGTACGTGGGAGGCTGAGACTGTAGGATCTGGGTTCGTGGCCAGCCTCAGCTACTTAGTGAGGCCCTCCGCAACTTAGTGAGACCCTGTTTCAAAATAAAGAATAAAAATAGGACTGAGGATGTAGCTCAGAAATAGAATGCCCCTGGGTTCAATCTCCAGTACCAAAAAAAAAGTATTTCCCCTTTCATCTAGAAATCCCAAAAATGCCAGCCAAGCTTTCCATCCTCTATTTCTATCTTCAGATAGATCCACAAATTAATTAAATCCCCTGTACCAAAAAAAAAGAAATATTTAGTGTATCAAAAGCAAAGAAATACTAACCAGGGAGCAAGAGCAAGACCTGGCACAAATTATCTTAACTAGAAAGCATCTATGCACATCCTGTTATTCACTGTGTGTGTGTGTGTGTGTGTGTGTGTGTGTGTCACTGGGGATTGAACACAGGAGCATTCTACCTCCAAGCTACATCCCCAGCCCTATTTTTTATTATTTATTTTGAAATAGGGACTCACTAAATTGCAGAAGGCCTCACTAAGTAGCTGAGCCTGATCGAGAACCTGTGATCCTCCTGTCTCAGCCTCCCAAGTATTGGGATTACAAGCATGCGCTACCACACCCAGCTATTACCCACACAAATAGCAGCTAACGCTTGCTGGCACTTTCTACATACCAGGCTGTGTTCTAAATATACTGACTGACTGATTTTTTTTTTTTTGTAATGCAACTTCATCACTTTATTCAAATCTTCAAAATAGTCTTTATTCTGCATTTTTAGTATAAAAAAATCCACAAGTTAAGTGCACCACAGTGTAGAGAGAGACATACAACGCTGAACTTCCGTACCAGTCAATGGTACAGTCAAACATCACATGTACAGAACACAAAATTTAGATGAACTGAAATTATAGAATAAAATCCAAATCAGAAAACAAAAATCAAAACATTAAGGATCCCTGAAATATTCTTAACCTTAATGAGATTTCACTGGACTCAAGTCATTTTACAGTGAGGCATTCACAACATGACCCTATTAACCCAGTTCAGAAATTCTTTGGAGCCATGAGTGGCTGCAGCAGACACTCTTTTTTTTTTTTTTGCGGTACTGGGGATTGAACTCAGAGGCATTCTACCTCCGAGCTACACCCCCAGCCCTATTTTTTATTCTTTAATTTGAAACCGAGTCTCACTAAGTTGCAGAGTGCCTCACTAGGTAGCTGAGGCTGGCCGCGAACCCGGATCCTCCAGTCTCAGCCTCCCGAATGCTGGGATTACAAGCGTGCGCCACCACGCCCGGCTGCAGCAGACACTCTTAACAAAAAATGGTAACCAATTTTTTTATCTGAAAACCCCCTTTAATTTGGCTCTAAAGTCAACCCTTTGAAATGCATCTTCCTCCTTGCCCCTCATATTTTAGACAAACTTATTTATGGGACAGTTTGCACTGATATCCTTTGTTCAAACAAAGTTCGGATTTTCTGGCACCAAAGCAAATTTGAGTTAGTTTTTTAGACACAGCAACAACTGGTGAGGAGGGTCCCAAAGGTGCCCTCCATTTTTGCCTGAGGAGATGCAAAACAGAAGCAATGGGGCCTGTGCTTGAGGCACAGTGGGGGTTTCAGAGGATCCTTGTGAAAGACAGTTAAAAGATGGCAAGTGGGAGAAGTGCAGGGAGAGAGGGAAACTAGTCTGACTGGCTTTCTGTCCTGCACTACTGATTCAATGGAGATTGGAGGGAGGGAATGGAAGACTAGCCTTGAAGATGGCATTTGGGGCAAAGGATGGGAAGGAAAAGGCAGACAACTGCCGGGCGTGGTGGCACACACTTGTAATCCCAGCATTCGGGAGGCTGAGACCAGAGGATCCAGGTTCGCGGCCAGCCTCAGCTACCTAGTGAGGCACTCCCCAACTTAGGGAGACCTGGTTTCAAAATAAAGAATAAAAAATAGGGCTGGGGGTGTAGCTCGGAGGTAGAATGCCCCTGAGTTCAATCCCCAGTACCGCAAAAAAAAAATAAAAAAATAAAAATAAAGAAAAGGCAGACGACTAATGCATTTCATTAACAAGAAATATAAATCAAAGACTTAAAGGAGATTAAAGACCAATCAGAATAATTTGGCAACTTTAATTCTTAGGAAGATCAAAGTTCCCTCCAAACCTAATTTGATGTTTTATTACTAAAAGCAAAGACCAGTATGGAACAGTATTACTCCAGAGGAATTAAAGGAAGATCCTTAGGGCACTTTACCCACATTCATTTTATGAATGGATACCTCTCCTACCTTAAAATGCTTTAGGGAGGTACTGCTACCATTACATGGTTCCTTATTAAATTTGAAAAGTGCCTGAAAGTTTGGGCACCAGAAAGACACCCCAACGACATGTGTCTAAACTGCAACTTCAGGTTAATATGACTAAAGCAGTTACATTGTGAGAAGTGCTGAAGGTATGTGATGTCTTTCCCGGCACAGAAGTGGCCTTGGTTTCTCACCAGATGGTGTAGCCACCATCCGAGCCACCCATGAAGAAGTTTCCCTTCCGCTGAGTTACAAGGACGTTGGCTCCCTGCATGATTGCAAGCTGAGCGGCATTGCGAGGGCATCCAGGAGGCGGAGGAGGAATGTTGCCAGGAGTGGCCTCAGCTCCAAATCTGGCACCTGCATCATACCCACCTTCCACCAGCATGCTGAACCAGATGGATAGATGGGAGCAACTGGATAATAAGCCATGGGAATTGTGGAACCTATAGGCCCAACAGCCACAGACTGGGCCATGGGAAGATACAGAGAGGCTCCAGGAAATGCAGCTGACATGGTGGGGACTGTGGCAGTCCCTGGGTGCACAAAGCTCGGGTGATAGAGCTCTGAGTAAGCAGGTGGAGCATCAGCATACCCAGGGTTCGCGGCCAGCCTCAGCTACCTAGTGAGACACTCCGCAACTTAGTGAGACCCTGTTTCAAAATAAAGAATAAAAAATAGGGCTGGGGATATAGCTCGAAGGTAGAACGCCCCTGAGTTCAATCCCTAGTACCACAAAAAAAAAAAAAAAAAAAAAAAAAACCTTTCTTTTTCAGTCAGGCGTGGTGGCACACACTTATAATCCCAGCATTTGGGAGGCTGAGACTGGAGGATCTGGGTTCAAGGCCAGCCTCAGCTGCTTAGTGAGGCCCTCCACAACTTAGTGAGACCCTGTTTCAAAATTAGGGCTGGGGCTGTAGCTTGGAGGTAGAATGCCCCCAGGTTCCATCCCCAGTACCACAAAAAAAAAAATCTTTCTTTTTCCTGGTAACACAACTTCTGCTTCCACCACTACTGACTGTTTTCACAAAGTCATCACACAGCTCCTTGTTGTGATTCCCAACCTCTTGTTCCTTCGGTCTCGACAGCACACGGTACTTGAGTGCCCCATTGTTCTGAGTACTATCTTCCCCCAGGTTCAGGGCCCTGCTGTCCACACCTGGTCATGTCTCGTTTTTCCAGTCCCCACTCTGCTGCCCTTCCAACCTCCGTGTTTGCCTGCCTGCCCTACTTAAGACGCAGTCCTTGTTTCCTCCCTCTGCTATCACAATGACCTCTTTATGGCTTCAACTCTCATTCCTGTGCAGGTGCTTCCCTTATCTATGTCTAGTGTCTCAGCTCCTGACTCCTCTCCTAAATGACTTCTTTTCCTTTTTCTTTTTTGTGGTACTAGGGATTGAGCCCAGAGATGTTCTACCTCTTAGCTGCACCCCTAGCCCTTTTCACACTTTTTTTTTTTACTTTGAAACAGGGTCTAATTAAGTTGCTGAGGAGCTGAGACACTGAAGCTGCCCTCAAACCTGCAATTCTCCTGTCTCAGTTTCCCAAGTACTGGGATTACAGGTGTGCACCACCAGGCCCAGCTAGCCTAATTTTATAGATTGCAAATGAAGGCTCCAAGGGATCAAGGGAATTCCTCAAAGTTTCATGAGAAACAGCAGAACTGATCCAGTTTATAGCTTTTGATTTCTAGTTCAGAAGTCCCCGCCCCCAACACCCCCTCAACACCCCCCCTTGCTTGTCTACCAGAGAGAATCTAAATGTTTGCCTTCACTCTGAAGATCCTCCAGAACTGGCTTGTATTTACATTCATATTTCTCCAGCACTCTCCTAGACATATCAAGCCAAACTACTCTGAGAATCCTGAACATATTTAATACTTTTCAAGGCTTATTGGTTTGGCTGATTTCATTAATCTCCCTCTATAATACCCTTTGGGAGTCCAACATGACATATATATATATATATATATATGGTTGTATTTTTTATGGTACTAGGGATTGGATCCAAAGATGTTCTACCTCTGAGCTATGCCTCCAGCCCTATTTTTTTTTTTTTTTTTTTGAAACAAGGTCTCCCTGAGTTGTTGAGAGTCTTGTTAAATTTCTGAGGTTGGCCTTGAACCTGTGATCATCCTGTCTCCGCCTCCCAAGTACTGAGATTACAGGCATGAGCCACTATGTCCAGCTTACTAAAGTCTTTTCATTTTTCAATATTTACCTTCAATGCCACATCTTCCATGAAGCTTTTGCTGAACCACCGTTTACTTCCCTGACCTGTTTGGGCTTTCACGGTATGCTTTCTCTTAGACTATAATTTCTTTCTGTGTACCATAAGGGAAGAGACAACCTTATTCTGTGCACCATAAGGGAAGAGACAAGCCAGGCATGGTTGCAGGTTCGAGGACAGCCTCAGCAAGTAGTGAGACTCTTATCAACTTAATGAGGCCCTGTTTCAAAATAAAAATAAAACAGGGCTAGGGATGTAGCCCTGAGGCAAAAATGCTCCCTGAATTTAACCCCCAGTACCCCCCGCCCCCGACACACACACACAGGCAAGAGACAATTTTATTCTGCTTCAAAATCAACAGCAGGGCCTAATATAAAATAGGCCACAGGAAGTATTTGCTGAATAGATAAGCATCAGTGAATAAACAAGTAACAACAACAAAAAAATTACACATTAAACACACATTCTAGGGCCAGGAAATAGACCAATATAATTTAACTAGCTTGTATGGGAATTAAAAGCGAGAGATCCCCAGTTGTTTCTAAACACAAGTTACTAATATGTGTTATTAGAAATTATTATGAGAAAATGTAGCAGGTTTTTTTTTTCATAAAACTAATATTTTTCCTCTGAAGGGCCTTTTTTTTTTTTTTTTTTGGTACTGGGGATTGCAATCCCAGTACTTGGAAGATTGAGACTGGAGGATCCGGGTTTGTGGCCAGCCTCAGCTACTTAGTGAGACCCTCCGAAACTTAGTGAGACCCTATTTCAAAATAAAGAATAAAAAATAAGACTAGGGGTGTACCTCGGTTCAGTCCCCAGTACCGCACCCAAAAAAAAAAAAAAAAAATGTGAGACTTTCATCAACCTAGCAGGACCCTGTTTCAAAATAAAAATAAAAATAGGGCTGGGGGGTGTAGCTCGGAGGTAGAATGTCTCTGAGTTCAATTCCCAGTGCCCCCCCAAATTAAATAAAGTAGATTCTGAACCGTCCACTAGTGAATCTGGGGAAATGATCATTTTGTTCCTTCATTATGACTATAGACAGCTGAAAAACATATACTGTACTTATTCATGATATTTGATCTTTTTAGGTAGAATACCCAGAGTATTTTGAATCTGTAGTTTGGGTTAATGGAAACCAAATATGGAGGCTTCCTTGGCCTGATTTCATTTTCTCATCTGTTCCCCATCCTTCTCCTAATTTTCTAGATCAGAGAAATGCAACTTCCTGTTTAGTTTCTTATGTTGTTCACTTAAAGGTTCTGGAGAAAACTGGAAGAAGGAAATTATAGCTTGATGTTGAGGATTTGTAAAGGCGAAAGCTTGTGGTGTCCCAATTGATATTCTTTATGGAATTCAGAATTTATGCCACACAAGAAATACTTTACGTGTTGGTTATTCAAAATGAAAGCTGGAATTGGAAAGAAATGAAAAGTAACAAAAGGCTGAGTGGATTAAAAATGTGCTGAGATAGTTCTTCACATTTCCAAACTAAAAGAGGTTTCTTTTAAAATAGAAGAAATATTTGAGTGCTTTACTAATCCATTTTAAATCTGCTTAAGCTCATCTCTTACTGCATTGCAAAATATTTTTGTTACATCAAATTAAGTGAACATAATTCAGAAAAATCACAACCATTGGTAAATTAAATTAGGGAATTTGTATTTGCTAGTAAGTACAATTGGAGATCTAAAAACTGCCTGGGTGTGTGCAAAAAGCAAAGACATCATCTCCTACCAAGTCTGTCATGAACATCTTAATAGTCACATAAAGGGGCTGGCCCAGTACAGCATTTCACTTTTTATTTTGATTGAAATGAGTCTGGCTGACAAAGCATTTTAATCAGAGTTATTTCAACAATGTTGATTGTGAAGACTGTTTTCCAGACTTAATGCCATTAAACTGAAAAGAGTTTTATTATTTATCATCCATGAGCTACTCCATCCTGGATCCTCAACCCTCGGAAAGTTTGTGGGATAGTTTTGGGTTAATTTGTGCTGCGGGACAAATCAGATGACTAATAAAGGGGGATATGTCAGTGAGTTGGGAGAGGGATCAGAAAAGACTTCTTGGAGATGACACCTGGGCAGCAGTTTGATCTCCATCCCTGATGCAGTAACAAATGCCCCTCTCCGTGTTACTTCTCTACCCACCTCACCACACCCTTTCCTTCCAATCTCACCGCTCTACCTTTCTGTCCTTACCCTTGTCCTCCTCCTATTTCTCCACCTGGTCTTTCCTCTTCCCAATCAGATAGCAATGTAGAGTTGTATAGAAGTTGGAGGTGCCATTCAGTGGTGTAGTGCATGCTTAGTATTCCTGATGCCCTAAGTTCAATTCCCAGCTTCAAAAAAAAATTGTATAAACTATTCTGGGTTTTTCATAAAAAGGAAACAATGACAGCCAGGCATGGTGGCTCACATTTGTATCCCAGTACTTGAGAGGCTGAGACAGGAGGATTGCAGGTTCATGGCCAGCCTCAGTTGCTTAGTGAGGTCCTCTGCAACTTAGTGAGACCCTATTTCAAAATAAGGAATAAAAAATCGGGCTGACTGGGGTATAGCTTGGAGGTAGAATGCCCCAGGGTTCATACCCAGTACTGCTAAAAAAAAAAAAAACAAAACAGGAAAAAGCATCCATGATTATATATCCCCATTCAAACTTACATCCATGTTGTAGATTGATTGATTGATTTGATTGATTGATTGATTGATTGATGCTGGGGATTGAACCCAGAGGCATTCTACCTCTGAGCTACATCACCAGCCCTATTTTATTTTTATTTTAAAATGGGGTCTTGCTAGGTTGGTGAGAGTACAGCTATTTGCTGAGGCTGTCCTCGAACCTCCTCCTGTCTCAGCCTCCCAAGTATTTGAATTACAAGGATGTGCCACCATGTCCGGCTCATGATAAAGATTTAAATGTAAGCTGGGAGTGGTGGCCCAGGTTTGTAATCCCAGCATTTGGGAGGCTGAGACCGGAGGATCCGGGTTCATGGCCAGCCTCAGCTACCTAGTGAGGCACTCCGCAACTTAGTGAGACCCTGTTTCAAAAATAAAGAATAAAAAATAGGGCTGGGGGTGTAGCTCAGAGATAGAATGCCCCTGGGTTCAATCCCTAGTACCGCAAAAAAAAAAAAAAAAAAAAAAAAGATTTAAATGTAACAGATACTCGGCTCCTTTCTTTTTTATCTTCTGGTGGGAGTCAGCTTTTTGTTACTATAACAATATGCCTGAGATAAAGATAATAAACTTATAAAGAGGAAAGGTTTGAATCCATGAGTGGTTGGCCCTGTTGCTTTGAGCCTGTAGTGAGGCAGCACATCATGGTGGGAGCTTGTGGTAGAGTAAAACCACTCACCTCATGGCAAAACAGAAAGCAAAAGAGTGGAGGAAGATTCGAGGACCCCACAGTCCCCTCCAAGGGCATGCCCCAATGATCTAAAAGCCTCCCACAAAGCCCCTCCTCCTAAAAGTTCAACTGCTTCCCAATAGAAATAATATTAGTCAAATTAGATGCTTGATTTTTATTAATGAACAGAACAAAAATAGATCTACAAGTCCTAAATGTCTTTCGCCAAGAAAATTTGCTGATACAGATTTAAAGGGCTGAAAACCCAAAAGTGCAGGCTATGTATGCTTCCTTTCCAAAAGTTTACATTGGTATGGTGAAATTGCTTGCAAAATTGTCCATTGGACTTATTATTCAAATACTCTTTTTTTGGTGTGTGGCACCAGGGATTAGATCCAGGGGGTATTCTACCTCTGAGCTATACCCCCAGCCCTATTTTTTATTCTTTATTTTGAAACAGGGTCTCACTAAGTTGCGAAAGGCCTAACTAAGTAGCTGAGGCTGGCTGTGAACCTTTGATCTTCTTATCCCAGCCTTCCAAGTATTGTGATTACAAATATATGCCACCACGTCCAGCTTCATATTTTACTTTGAAACAGGGTCTGGTTAGGTTGCTAAGGCTATCCTTGAATTGGTGATTCTCCTGTCTCAGCCTCCTAAGTACTGGAATTACAGGCATGTGCCACCATACCCAGCCTCAAATAATACTCATAAGAGACAAAGAATACATTTGCAGTTTAATGATGAGTGTTTCAATTTGTTTGTTTACTTCTGTTGCTCACACAAATAAATCGCTTTCTCTTTTTTTGTTGTTTCTTGGTACTGCGGTTTGAACCCAAAGGCATTCCACCTCTGTGCTATATGCCTGACCTTTCTTATTTTTTGTTTTGACACAGGATCTCGTTAGGTTACTGAGCTGAGGCTGTGCTTGATTTGTAATCCTCATGTTTCAGTTTTCCAAGTACTGGGGTTATAGATGTATGCCACCATGCCTGGCTCTTTTACTCTTTTCAATAGATAGCTCAGCAATAATTCACGAGGATCCATCAGCTATAATATGTGTTCTATCTTGAGATAAATTATTTCTGTCAATAAACAATTTCTCACCAGACATTGCCAACTGAATATCTAAATGGAGAGAATATAATTTTATGAAATAATTGTATGTGATAAAGCAATAAACCTCAAAGCATTTTGTGTTATCGTAGGACTTTATTATAGCATAACTCTACATAGACCTATCTCTTCTAAAAGATTAACAATTAATTGTAGTGGTAAGTTTGAACTAATGGTTAGTTTATAAATGGCATACCAGCCTAATACCCACCTTCAAATAGAATGCCAACATTATGAAGAGCGTTCCTAGCCAGGCGTGGTGGTACACACCTGTAATCCCAGTACTCAGGAGGCTGAGACAGAAGGACCAAGGTTCAAGGCCAGCCTCAGTAACTTAGAGAGGCCCTCTGCAAGACCCCATTTCCATATCAAAAAATAAAATAAGGCTGGGGATGTAGCTCAGAGGTACAGAGGTAGAATGCCCCTGGGCTCAATTCTCAGCACCACACAAAATAAAACAACCCCCCCCCCCCAAAAAAAAGGAAGGAGAGTAAAAGAGTATATTCTCTTTTTTGGTGCTGGGGATTAAAAACAAGTGCATTCTACCTCTGAGCTATATCTATTTTATTTTATTTTTTTTTTGCGGTACTGGGGATTGAACTCAGGGGCATTCTACCTCCTACTAGGTAGCTGAGGTTGGCCGCGAACCCGGATCCTCCGGTCTCAGCCTCCCGAATGCTGGGATTACAAGCGTGCGCCACCACGCCCGGCTATATCTATTTTATATTTTATTTGTTTATTTATTTATTCATTCATTCATTCATTCATTCGTTTATGGTACTGGGGATTGAAGCCAGGGGCATTCTACATCTTAGCTCCACTTCCAGCCCTATTTTATTTATTTATTTTTTTATTATGAAACAAGGTCTTGCTATGTTGATGAGAGTCTCACTAGGTTGATGAGAGGCTCGCTAATTGCTGAGGCTGTCCTCAAACCTGCGATCCTCCTGTCTCAGCCTCCCAAATACGGGGATTACAAGCATTCTCCACCATGCCTGGTCTAGCTTTTATTTTGTGTAATCTTTTTTTTGTTTTGTTTGTTTGTTTGTTTGTTTGTTTGTTTGTTTTGTGTGTGTGTGTGTGGTGCTGGGGATTGAACACAGGGGCATTCTACCTCCAAGCTACACCCCCAGTCCTATTTTTTATTCTTTATTTTGAAACAGGGTCTCACTAAATTGTGGAGGGCCTCACTAAGTAGCTGAGGCTGGTCATGAACCCGGATTCTCCAGTCTCAGCCTCCCAAATACTAGGATTACAAGTGTGGGAAGCTAGTCTTTGAGAAAGCTAGCTCCTTGTTCCTATTGACCTCTTGTCCTTGCAGCTGTGCCCATTCAGGATTAATCTATCCTAGGGTACATTAGCATAGGATGGTCACACTACTCTTACAATGACTTAGGGCAGGTTGTAGGATGTTTGAGGCTTGTGACGGTTTAGATTGGTATGCTTTTGTTAATTTGGAAGTTGAAGGATTATAGCTCAAGGACTTTGCCGAGATCAAGGTTCAATAAGAGGCATGTGATTCTTGATGTATTGTATAACGATTGACCTTAGAATTGTATTTAAGCTGTACTCGGAATAAACTCAGTGACACAGTATTTACTGATCCCTCCTGATATCTTTGTGGTCTGTCCCTTTCTCTCAATCCTCACTTTCCTCCTTGAGGTTTGTTCGATATTGTCGGCCGGCTCCAACAACAAGCATGCGCCACCACGCCTGGCTGTCTTTTTTATGCTGTGTGGGTTATTTCTACTAGCAATTTTCATTATGAATTGGATTAAAAGATTGATCAACTCTGAATTGATTTTGCGTATGTGTGGTACTGAGGATTGAACTCGGGGTATTCTACCTCAGAGTTATACCCCTAGTCTTATTTTATTTTTATTTTGAAAAAGAATCTTGCTAGGTTGATACGAGTCTCACTACTTGCTGAGGCTGTCTCAAACCTGTGATACCCCTGTCTCAGCCTCCCAAATACTAGGATTAAAAGTGTATGCACCATGCCTGGTCCTTCTCTCTCTCTCTCTCTCTCTCTCTCTCTCTCTCTCTCTCCTTTCTCCCCTTCCTTCTTATTTATTTATTTATTTATTTATTTATTTATTTATTTATTTATTTATTGTGGTACTGGGGATCGAACCCGGGGCAGTCTCACTAAGTTGTGGAAGGCTTCATTAAGTAGCTGAGGCTGGCCATGAACCTGTGATCCTCCTGTTTCAGCCTCCCAAGTACTGGGATTACAAGCGTGTGCCACCATGCACGGCTCTTTTTTATTTTGAAATAAGGTCTCACTAAATTGCTGAGGGCCTAAGTTCCCAAAACTGTCCTCGAACCAGCAATCCTCCTGTCTCAGCCTCCTAAGTACTAGAATTACAGGTGTGCACCACTATACCAGGCTAATTTTAAAATCTCTTAATGATGCTTAAAAGTAATATTTAAAGCCAGGCATGATGGCACATGCTTGTAATCCCAGTATTTGAGAGGCTGAGAAAGGAGGATCACAGGTTCATGGTCAATTTCAGCAACTTAAGGAGGCCCTCTGCAACTTAGACCCTGTTTCAAAATAAAATAGGGCTGGCAGTGTAGCTCAGAGGTAGAATGCCCCTGGGTTTAAAAAAAAAAAAAAAGTAATATTTAGAAAAATCATTTCCATTCAGCATTGCTCCAGCTGATAAAGCGCTACAAAAAACTATTGTAATTCAGAGAACTATATTGTGTAGCTTGAGACATTCCATGGGACTGGAGAAAATGCTGAAGAAAACATTTCAGGGGACAGTCCTGCCCCATGGAAAGATGGGCCAAGTGATCTCAGAGGCCTTATTCTTTCTTCAGTTCTGCAATATTTTAGTAGTTAAAGTTTCATGAAACTTAAAAAAAAAAAAAAATTGTAGTTTGGAAGCCGGGCGTGGTGGCGCACGCTTATAATCCCAGTACTTGGGAGGCTGAGACAGGAGGATCCGGGTTCTTGGCCAATCTCAGTTATTAGTGAGGCCTTCCACAACTGAGTGAGATCCTGCTTCAAAATAAAGAACAAAAAATAGGACTGGGGGTGTAGCTTGGAGGTAGAACGCCCTTGAGTTCAATCCCCAGTACTGAAAAAAAAAAAAAAAAATTGTGGTTTGGGCCTTATTCTTAAAAATATATTAATTTTTGTAGTTTAGAACATTAAGTGACTTTTACTACATGTATTTTTTTTAACTGATTCAGCAGAATCCCAGGTACCACCTCTTGGAGAAAATTCTCTGAAAACAAGTTACTTCACTTTTTCCAAGCAAATGTTTTAGTTCTCACTAGATCCCAAATGGAACTAAATCTACCTTATGTAACAAATGTTTGCCAAGAGTATGATTGGTTTTTAATCAAAGGTCTCATTGAAAACACCCACTTTGCTAATTGCATCCTTTCCTGAAAAAAAAAGTGAAAGCACAACTTGTAACAGGAGAAAATCAGGCTCTACATAAAATGTTTGATTTGTGTTTCCTTGGTGTGTGTATTTTCAGAATTTGTGGAAAGTAATCCTTTGACACCGAGTTGTATGATGAATACAGTGTTCCAGCCAAGTTATAAATCTCAGCAAAGAGAGGTTTAAATGGCAAGTGTTGGGCAGGACCGTGCCCTTGCTGTGGCACGACTCTGCTTGAACAAAGACGCATTCATGAGTCTAGTCAGCCACTTAATGCTTGAGTCTGTCCCCAGCACAACATCAGTTTGCTGGAGCCGTCAGTGAGGTTTATCGGAAGAACTCAAAGGCATGGAAAGAAACATAACAAGGTACCTGGCATTTTCCTATGCACTGGGTCATTCATTCATTCATTCATTTATTCATATTTATTTATTTATTTAGTGGCACTGGGGATTGAACCCAGAGGTAGTCTACCTCTGAGCTACACCCTCAGCCTGATTTTGTTTCTTATTTGGAACCAGGTCCTCACTAAGTTGTAGAGGGCCTCGCTAAGTTGCCGAGGCTGACTTCAAACCTGCAATCCTCCTGTCTTAGTACTGGGATTGCAAGTGTGCGTCACCATGCCCAACTGCACTGGGCCTTTTATAAAGCAAACATTAACTTGGGATATATATTTCATTAGGAAATAATGTGCGTTTACTGTTTAATAAAACTAAGAGCCAGGCGTGGTGGTGCCTGCCTGTAATCCTAGTACTTGAGAGCTGAGACAGGAGGTTTACAGGTTTGAGGCTAGCCTCAGCAACTTAATGAGGCTCTCTGCAACTTAGCAAGACCCTGTTTTCAAATAAAAAATAAAATGGGATGCTAGAATGCTAGAAGGGTAAGCGTATGAGTACAGAAGTTAATTTTAAGCCAGGAAAGAGTGGAGTGTAACACCCTGTCGGGCCATGGCAAGCATGGAGTGCTGGCGGGGCCTTTTGACACTATCTGGAGTGGCCTGGATCAAGTGCCAGCAATTGCACATCACTAGTGCTCAATGCTCACACGAAATGCAACCAGGGAGGGAGAGAGAATGGCAAAGCCCATGCAGGGGAAGGGCCCCAGAAAATGGGTAGCCATTGAAGGTTCTTGAGGACTGCTTTTTAATCCTACTTACTGACTTTCTATTTGACACTGATTGGTCAGATTTGGACTCTGTCCAGTTTCAATCCTTCATTTACATCTTCACTGTGATTGGTCCTTTTAGAGTCTTAGTTTCAATCCCTAATTTGAATCCTTACCATCTTGTAGTTTGGCAGGTTCTTCTAATCTCTGGTGCCATCTGGATCTCCTTTCTAATGATGCTTGCAGTCCTCCTCCTTGATTGCTTCTGGAATCTGCTCATACTGGTTGTTCTCAGCATTCAGGGAGGAGCTGAGGCCCTTGTATGAAACTATGCCTGCCTGGTCATTGCTATCTCTGTATGCATCTTTTTTTTTTTTTTTTTTTTCTTGTGGCACTAGAGATTGAACCCAGGGACATTCTACTTCTGAGCTAATCCCCAGCCCTGTTTTATATTTGATTTTGAAACAGGGTCTCACTAAGTTGCTGAGGACCTTGCTAAGTTGTTGAGCCTGTTCTTGAACCTGTGATTCTTCTGTCTCAGCTTCCCAAGTACTAGGATTACAGGTGTGCACCAGCATGTCAGTTTTTGCAGACAATTAATCTTCCCAGTTCCTATGGCCTCTGCTTTGCTTAGTCATTCTTTTTTTTTTTTTTTTTTTTTTGGTACTGGGGATTAAACCTAGGGGCATTCTACCTCTGAGCTACTCCAGCCCTTTCTATTTTGAAACAGGGTCTCACTAAGTGGTAGAAGGTCTAAGTTGCTGAGGCTGGCCACAAACCTGTGATCTTCCTGTCTCAGCCTCCCAAGTACTGGGATTACAGGCATATGCCACCTCGCCAGGCTTCACTGCCATCCCATTCTAACTCCTCAGTTCAAGTGAGTGTCCCTGCAGCTAACACCTCATTAATTTCAAGATAAATGCCCCACTGCTGCTGGCCACTCAGTATGAAGGCAGTTAGTCCCCAGCCTTATCCAGTTTCTGTTTTGGAAAACTGCTTTGAAGTAAACAAGCATTGGACTCTGAAGAATGTTTAAGTAGTTCTTTTCACAAAGCCCGGGTGATAAATACAAACAAGATAACGTCAGAGAGTAGGAAAACAGGCATGAATTCCTGGCCCATTTTCTTCATCCCCTTCCCGGCAAAGAGAGCCTAGAGCTTCGCTGTCCACACCTTCAAGGGGTCCTGGGTGAAGACTGCTGCCTTTCCTGAGAACAATCTTCTCTCTTCTCTCCACAATCTCCCCCCTCCATGTGTCTTCATCTCCCTCTTAGTTTCCAGAAGATCTGCTTCTTCATCAAAAACCAACTCATTCTTCCGAGCTGAGCCTGAGAAGATCCGCTGACTCCTCTACGAAACTGGTAGATTGTTGCTGGACCACGTTGTCCTCCGAGTTTCAAGTCCTGTGCTCTTTCCAGCCTCTCAAGAGAACAAGCAGTTGCCCTGGGGACAAGTGGATGCCATGCAAAGGAAATAGGGAGGATTGCGCTTTCTCCCTTCTTGTCATTTGTACTGGTCACCCCCAGCCCGATTTTTTTTTTTTTCTCTTCGGTACTGGGGATTGAACTCAGGGGCATTCTACCTCCAAGCTATACCCCCAGCCCTATTTTTTATTCTTTATTTTGAAACCGAGTCTCACTAAGTTGCGGAGTGCCTCACTAGGTAGCTGAGGCTGGCCGAGAACCCGGATCCTCCGGTCTCAGCCTCCCGAATGCTGGGATTACAAGCGTGCACCACCATACCTGGCCCAGCCCCGGTTTTAAATCATTTCTCCTTATACATGTCTGATAGAGACTGGCTAGCATCATAATTCTAAATCTCTAGAAAAAGAAAAAAAAAAAAAAAGCAGGACAGGCATCAACCCCTGGTCCAATCAACAATGAACAGATAGTGGGAAAGAGAGGCACTTCTCAGAAGGGGGAGACAGTGATTTTAAGGGGTCTTTATGGTTTGGTTGTAAATACTATTTGGAAAAGGTAGACGGATTCAGAAAATATACATAGATCACACAGTGCTGTTAGATGTTTCAGAAATGGGACTTAAATTAGAAAAGCTTAGTGAGGCGTGGTGGCATGTGTTTGTAATCCCAGTACTTGGGAGGCTGAGACAGGAGGATTGCAGGTTCGAGGAGAGCCTCAGCAACTTAGCAAGACCCTGTTTCCAATCAAAAAAATAAAATAGGGTTGGGAGTGTAGCTTGGAGGTTGAATGCCCTGAGCTCAATCCACTGCACCATTAAGAAAAAAAAAAAAAAAAAAAGACAAAAGTAAAAAGTAAAAACAAATATAGTGCCGGGCGTGATGGCATACCTTTGTAAGCCCAGCATTTGGGATGCTGAGACTGGAGGATCCGGGTTTGCGGCCAGCCTCAGCTACCTAGTGAGGCACTCCACAACTTAGTGAGACTCGGTTTCAAAATAAAGAATAAAAAATAGGACTGGGGGTGTAGCTCAGAGGTAGAATGCCCCTAAGTTCAATCCCCAGTACCGCAAAAAAAAAAAAATATATATATATATATATATAGTAATTTCAACAAAATACTAGTAAACAAAGGAAAACTCCAAAACACTATATAATTTGTATGAAGTCTTAAAAACAAATGCAGTCCAGCTATACCATTCCTGGGTATCTTTCCAAAGGGACTGAAATCAGAGAATTATAGTAATAGATGCATATCCACATTCATAGTAGCACAATTCACAATAGCCAAATTATGGAACCACCCTAGGTGTCCATCAACAGATGAATGGATTACAAAATTGTGGAATACACACACAATGGAATTCTACTCACCAATAAAGAACAAAATTATGTCATTTGCAGAAAAATGGATGGAGTACATTATGGAGAACATTATGTTAAGTGAGATTAGCAGTCACAGAAAGTGAAAAGTCACATTTTTTTTCTAATATGTGGAAGCTAGGGAGTAATTGGGATACCAGAAGGCCTCCAGATAATGGAGGGGAAACGCTAGTGGAGCCAGGGAGGTGGTCTAGGGGGAGAAGAGGGGGGACAAGGAGGATCAGTGAAGGAATTACTACCGTAGGCTTTGTGTACATATGTGAAAATACCAATGACAATCTCACTACCCTGTCTGGGGAAGGGGGGATAGGGAGGGAGCAGAGGAAAGCCCACCAAGTGCTGTGTGCACATATGTCACTCTCACTATGATATACATTGTGATGTGAGACTATAGCACA
>PVLC010002270.1:10850-25850 GCA_004027655.1 Graphiurus murinus | reverse complement strand
AAGTTGACCTTGAACCCAGATCCTCCTGTCTCAGTCTCCCAAGTATTGGTGTTACAATCGTGAGCCACCACGCCCGGAAAATTTCATTTTTTTAATCCAATATTTTGACCATATTTCTAAAAATCCCCATTTGGAATGTTTGCTATAACAAGATTTTTTTTTTCTGATTTGGAATCTAATTTATATGAAAGACTTTGCAAAGATGTAAACATTAGATCATATTTAGTCATTAACTTGGCAATTCACCATGAGTGGAAAGATTGAAAGTGGCCCTGGGCAAGAAAATCCACCACCACTTGTGTCATTAGGTTTCTTGGTATATCAAAAGCATGTGAGAAGTAATTGTGTCCTTAGGACACTTTGGTGTATTAGTCTCCATGGAATATAATAATTGTTATATTAAAAACCCAAAAGGAAGAATCAATATAGATATGCTCTCCAAATGTATTACTCACTGAGGAACAATAGATTAGATTTCATTCATCGTTTGTACTAATAACATCTGTTTCCCTCCAGGATACTGTGAAAGCTTTCTATTTGTTTTTGTTTTTTTGTGGTACTGGAGATTGAACCCAGAGGCCTTCTACCTCTGAGCTACACCCCCCAGCCTTATTTTATTTTTTTATTTTGAAACAGGATTTTCTTAAGTGGTGAGGGACCTCGCTAAATTGTTGAGGTTGTCCTCAAACCAAGGATCCTCCTGTCTCAGCCTCCCAAGTGCTGGGATTACAGGCATGCACCGCTCAGTGTGAAAGCTTTCTAAATAGTCTCTGCAGCTGGGCATGGTGGCTATAATCCTAGTTAATTGGGAGACTGAGACAGGAGGATTCAGGTTCGAGACCGACTTCAGCAACTTAATGAGACCCTGTTTCAAAACAAATAAAAATAGGCCTGGTGTGGTGGTGCACCCTTGTAATCCCAGTACCTGGGAGGCTGAGACAGGAGGATCACAGGTTCGCCACCAGCTTCAGCTACTTAGTGAGGCCCTCTACAACTTAAAGAGAACCTGTTTCAAAATAAAGAATAAAAAATAGGGCTGGGGATGTAGCTTGGAGGTAGAATGCTCCTGAGTTCAATCCTCAGTACCACAAAAAATAAAATAAAATTAAATTAAAAAAAAAAATATATATATATATATACGAATGGGGGTGTAGCTCAGAGATAGAATGCCCCTGGGTTCAATCCTTCTGTCTTAGCTGTCCAAATACTGGGATTACAAGCATGTGCCACCATGCCCAGCCTTAGCAATCTCTTAGTATAAAATTTCTTCCAGACTGGGCATGATGGTTCACACCTGTAATTACAGTACTTTGGAGGTTCAGACAGGAGGATTTGGGATTTGAGAACAGGCTCAGAAATGTAGTGAGACTCAGCAACCTAGTGAGACCCTGTTTCAAAACAAAAAATAAAAAGGACTGGGAGTATATCTTGGAAATGAATACTGCTGGGTTCAGTTCCCAGCACCACACACACCAAAATATTTCTTCCAAAGGAATCCTATTAGTCGGGCATGGTGGCACATGCCTATAATCCTAGTACTTGAGAGGCTGAGAGAGAAGGATTGCAGGTTCAAAGATAGCCTCACCAAGTAGTGAGCCTATCAAGACTGTGTTTCAAAATAAACATAAAATGGGGTTGGGGGATGTAGCTTAGAGGTAGAATGTCTCTAGATTTAATCCCCAGCACAAAAGAAAGAAAGAAAGAAAGAAAGAAAGAAAGAAAGAAAGAAAGAAAGAAAGAAAGAAAGAAAGAGAAATCTTGTTGAATGTCTAAGTTGCGTCATACCACTTCTCTGCTGCAGACCCTTCAGCAATTCCCATTTCCTGAAGATCAAAAGACTAAGTCATTCTAAATATGTAGTATGATCTGCAACCCTCCTCTTTTCTCTCTGTCTCTCCCACACTTTTTTTTTTTTTTTTTGGTACTGGGGATTGAACCCAGGAGCATTCTATCTCTGACCTATACCCCCAGCCCTATATTTATTCTTTGTGTGTGTGTGTGTGTGTGTGTGTGTGTGTGTGTGTGTGTGTGTGGTACTGGGGATTGAACCCAGGGGTGTTCTACTTCTGAGCTACACCTCCAGCCCTTTTATTTTATTTTGAAACAGTCTCACTGAGTTATTTGCTGAGGCTAGTCTTGAACCTGCAATCCTCCTGACTCAGCCTCCCAAGTATTGAGATCCCTGGTGTGCCCCCACCCCCACCCCCTGCCCCACCTGGCCCTGCTCTTCTCTTTACCTCTTGGCTCTTCTCTCTTCTTTGCTCCCTTGTCTCCAATCGTATTGATCTCCCTGTTGTTTCTCCAGCATACCAGGCCTAGGAATCCTTGAATCAGGATCTGACTATTCTCTTTGCTTAGAACACCCTGGAACATTCTTTTTTTTTTTTTTTTTTTTTTTTTTTTTCAGTACTGGGGATTGAACTCAGGGGTATTCTACCTCCGAACTACACCCCCAGCCCTATTTTTTTTTTTTATTCTTTATTTTGAAACCGAGTCTCACTAAGTTGTGGAGTGCCTCACTAAGTAGCTGAGGCTGGCCGAGAACCCGGATCCTCCGGTCTCAGCCTCCCGAATGCTGGGATTACAAGCGTGCGCCACCACGCCCGGCTCACCCTGGAACATTCTACACCTGGATATCCACGAAGTGAGCTCCTTCATCTCCTTCAAGTCTGCTCAAATGTCACCTTCTCAGTGAGTACTCTCTTTATTTATTCATTCATTCATTTTTTTTTATGTATGTGTGGTACTGAGGATGGAACCCAGTAGCATTCTACATCCAAGCTACACTCCCAGCCCTATTTTATTATTCTTATTTTGAAACAGGGACTCACTTAATTGCGAGTTGCCTCACTAAGTTGCTGAGGCTGGCCTTCAACTTGCGATCTTCCTGTCTCAGCCTCCCAAGTACTGGGATTACAAGTGTGTGCCACCACCTCTGGTTTACTTTATTCTTTAATTTCGAAACAGGGTTTCACTAAGTAGCTGAGGCTGGCCTGGAACCCGCAATTTTCCTATCTCAGCCTTCCAGTACTGGGATTATAGGCATGTGCCCCCATGCCCAGTTTATCTGCCCACTCTTAATGTCTGCTTTACCAAAGGTCTTTGAGGTCAGAGCCCTGGACTAACCAGCACTAGGGAGAAAACATTGGATGTTAAATATGTTGCTTTCATTTCATACAACAAGGGGAAAATGAAAGGTTGGCTGATTTATCTGTGGAATGTGTAAATTCAGATTCAGGTGATGATTGGTGATCTAGAAATGGAATTATCTAGATCACCAAATTTCCCAAATTATCTAGGGAATTAACCCACAGAAATCTCATCATCTTTCAGTTTTCTTCACATAGTGGTTTTCTTTCTTTCTTTTTTGGTACTGGGGATTGAACCTAGGGGCATTCCACCTCTCAGCTACACCCCCAGCCCTATTTTTTATTATTTATTTTGAAACAGGGTCTCACTAAGTTGCAGAGGACCTCACTAAATAGCTGAGGCTGGCTGTGAACCCACCATTACAAGTGCATGCTACCACACCCAGCTTGCCAGTATTCTTTTAGATAAGTTGTTTGTTTTCTTTTCTTTTTCTTTTTTCTTTTTTTCCAGAACTGGGGATGGAACCCAGGGGCATTCTACCTCCAAGCTATGCCCCCAGCTCTATTTTTTATTTTATATTTTGAAACAAGGTCTCACTAAGTTGCAGAAGGTCTCACTAAGTAGCTGAGGCTGGCAGAGAACCTGCAATCTAGCCTCCCAAGTACTGGGAGGCAAGCACACCATCACCCCCGGCTTGATAAGTTATTTCTGTATCTCTCCAGAAGTAATATTACAAAGGGCTAATGATACATAATCAGATTTACAGAGCAACACAATTAATATCATCGCATTTGGTTCTGTTAATATGCTAATGATTATGCAGAGGAAAACATATTGTTGTTCCCATTTTACATCTTATTTGGTTCTGCTAATATCCTTAATGATTATGCAGAGGAAAATATATTGTTGTTCCCATTTTTAAAAATAGAGAAAGTAGCACGAATCCCTTCTAGAATCTGGTCCACAGATTATTGGCAAAAAGTGAACCCATGGTTTAGTGTTTTGTTGTACTGGGTATAAATCGGGGGGCATTCTATCTGCAAGCTACCCACCCCTCAGCCCTTTTTATTTTTTATTTTGAAACAGGTCTCACTAAGTTGCTGATGCTGTCCTTGAACCTGTTATCCTCCTATCTCAGCTTCCAAATACTGCACCAAGTCCAGCTAGAGCCTTTGGGTTTGTTTTTGGCTTTTTCCAGCACTGGGTATTGAACTCAGAGCATGCTAGGCAAGCACTCTACCACTGAGCTATATCCCCAACCCTAGCCCATGGTTTTGATTCCCATTTTACTGAGAAGATAACTTAAGGGCAACAAGTACTTGAGGACAGGGCCCCAGGAGGTGGGAAAAGGCTGCAGAAAAAGGCAAGAACTGAACCATGGATCACACAAACACCTCCAACTAACATTTACCTAGAGTCTATTACATGCTAAGTTTGGGGACACAAGAGACTAATAATAATCAGCATCATAACTGCCCTGCCAAGCTGGGTATGGTGGTGCATGCTTGTAATCCTAGTATTTGGAAGACTGAGACTGTAAAATCACAGGTTCAAGGACAGCCTCAGCAATTGAGTGAGGCTCTCAGCAACCTAGTAAGACATTGTTACCAAATAAGAAATAAAATCGGTCTGGGGATATAGCTCAGAGGTAGAATACCTCTAGGTTTGATTCCCAGTAACACATACACACACACACACACACACTTACAATTGAAAAGAAAAATTAAAAAATAAACTTGAAGAATATATAAAGACCAGGTGGTAGAAGGCCTTGAAGGCAGCCAGGTGTGGTGGTGCACACCAATAATCCCAGTACTTGGGAGGTTGAGACAGGAGAATTGCAGGTTTGCCACCAGCCTCAGCTACCTAGTGAGGCCCTCTGCAACTTAGTAAGACCCTGCTTCAAAATAAAGAATAGCAAATAGGGCTGGGGTGTGGCTCAGAGGTAGAATGTCCCTGGGTTCAATCCCCAGTACCGCAAAAAAAAGAAAAAAAAAAAAAAGGTCTGGGAATGTGGAATGCCCCTGGGATCAATCCCAAGTAACACACACACACACACACACACACACACACACACACACACACACGGCCTTAAAGGCTGGCTGAGGGAATAAGACTTGGTAGGTAGAACTTTTTTTTTTTGCAATTCTAGGGATGGAACCCAGGAGCATTCTACGTCTGAGCTACACCCCCATCTCTTATTTTGAAACAGGTCTCACTAAGTTGTGGAGGGCCTCACTAAGTAGCTGAGGCTGGCTTTGAACCTTCGATCCTCCTGTCTCAGCCTTCCAAATACTGGGATTACAAGCATGCACCACCACACCCTGCTGGTAGGTAGAGCTTGATTATTGAACAGGCTCACAACTGCTTCTCAATTGTGTACAGTTGGGAAGCAATTCTATTTGCCATCTCTTTCTTCAAACATACTCTAAGTAGAATTTCTCCTTTCCACTCCTTAGTTTTTGAACAGGGCCCATAGTTTTCAGAACAACGTTAGGGTTTTCTACCAGATCTAACAACATTCCACTGCTTCATCCCACGCAGAGCTTGTCTTGCCCGCTGTCAAGCCGGACCTCCTGTGGTTTGGGAACCTGCAGCGAGGGAGAGGTCGGGTCTGTCCTTGCTCCATCTCCTCCTGCCACTGTTCTCATGGCTGCTTTAGAGTTGCAGACACTGCTTGGAGGGGTGGGCAGTGGTGGAGAGAGAAAGAAGCAAAGGCTGTCTCTTATATCTGTAGTGATTTTAGTTTCCTTTTAACTACCTGATCCTTGGCAGGCCTCCACACGCCAGCTCCTTCACAGAGCACATTAGTGAGTTCTTGGCAGCTCCCTCTGAATGCTCCAATGCAGCACCGTCCTGGCCTTTATCAGCTCCTGCTCTGGTGTGTCGTCCACAGCCCCTCTTGTTGGGGTCTTTTAACTCAGACAGCCCTTCCTTCTTGCCTACCTACGTGCCTTCCTGCCTTCCTCTCTCTTTTTTGTGGTACTGGTGATCGAACCCAGGGGAATTCTACCTCTGAACTACACTCTTAGTCCTTTTTAAAAAATATTTTTTGTTTTTAAACAGTGTCTCCCTAGGTTGCTAAGAGTCTTGCTACTTGCTAAGGCTGATCTTGATCCTGGGCTCTTCCTGTCTCAAGTATTCTACCTCTGAGCTACACCCCCAGTCATATTTTATTTAATTTTTTATTTGAAACAGTCTCACTACGTTGATGAGAGTCTCACTACTTGCTGAGGCTGGCCTCCAACCTGCGATCCTCCTGTCTCTGCCTCCTAAGTACTATGATTACAGGCGTGTGCCACCACGACTGGCTTGACAGTTCTTTTAGCTGCCATATCTGAAGGCCATTCTTTCTAGCTGCTTACCATGGTGTCTGCTTTATCTACAGGAAATGTCATGTGTCCTTACTCTGGAAGCCATGGAAGCTGTCATTCCCACCGCTGCCTTTCCTCCTAGCCTTGCCTTCACGGGTGAACTCACGGGCAAGTGTAGCTAGGCTCCCTGCCCTGGTAGTTTTCCAGGGAAAGTTAGGCACTAGTCGCTACTTTCATCTTGTCTGATCCAATTTCCTGGAGACATTTTCTTCCCCAAATGTTCTTACGTTCCATTGTGGTAGCAAAACATCCAGCTTCCAGCTGGAAAATAAGATAAGAGTCTCCCCTTTGAGATAGCACTGATCTCTAAGGCACAGGGTCCCTTTGATCCTTCCAAGTGGAACCCCTTCTTTAGGTTTGGTGGCGGGAGGGAAAGCATGTTATAAGGCTTTCTTCTCACACAGATTCTCTTACTACTAAGTATCTCATTAATGAAGCTCCTCTTGCAAAAGTTGGAAATGGATGGGCATGGTGGTGCATGCCTGTTATCCCAGTACTTGGGAGGCTGAGACAGGAGGATCGCAGGTTTGAGGATAGCTTCAGCAACATAGCAAGACTCTCAGCAACCTAGTGAAATCCTGTTTCAAAAGGCCAGGCATAAGCCGGGCGTGGTGGCGCATGCTTGTAATCCCAGCATTCGGGAGGCTGAGACCGGAGGATCCAGGTTCGCGGCCAGCCTCAGCTACCTAGTGAGGCACTTCGCAACTTGAGACAGGAAGAGCCCAGGATCAAGATCAGCTTTAGCAAGTAGCAAGACTCTTAGCAACCTAGGGAGACACTGTTTAAAAACAAAAAATATTTTTTAAAAAGGACTAAGAGTGTAGTTCAGAGGTAGAATTCCCCTGGGTTCGATCACCAGTACCACAAAAAAGAGAGAGGAAGGCAGGAAGGCACGTAGGTAGGCAGGAAGGAAGGGCTGTCTGAGTTAAAAGACCCCAACAAGAGGGGCTGTGGACGACACACCAGAGCAGGAGCTGATAAAGGCCAGGACGGTGCTGCATTGGAGCATTCAGAGGGAGCTGCCAAGAACTCACTAATGTGCTCACTCGGTTTCAAAATAAAGAATAAAAAATAGGGCTGGGGGTATAGCTTGGAGGTAGAATGCCCCTGAGTTCAATCCCCAGTACCGCAAAAAAAAAAAAAAAAAGCCAGGCATGGTGGCTTATGCTTATATCCCAGTACTTGGGAGGCTGAGACAGCAGGAGGATCACAGGTTCACGGTCAGCCTCAGCAACTTAGTGAGAGCTTCTGCAATTTAGTGAGACCCTGTTTCAAAATAAAAGAATAAAATAGGGCTGGGGATATAGCCTAGAGGTAGAATGCCCCTGAGTTCAATCCTCAATACAACACACACACACAGAGCTGGTACAGTGGCTCATGCCTGTAATCCCAGTGCTTTGGGAGGTTGGGACAGGAGGATCACAGGTTGGAGGCCAGCTTCACTAAATAGTGAGACTCTCATCAACCTACGGAGACCTTGTTTCAAAATAAAAAATAAAATAAAATAGGGCTGGAGGTGTGACTCAGAGATAGAATGCCCCTAGGTTCAATCCCCAGTACTACAAAACACAAAAGTAAAAAAATAAAAAGGAGTGGGGGTGTAGCTTGGAGGTAGGATGCCCCTGGGTTCAATCCCCAACAAAACACTCATCACAGTTGGAAATGGATAATGACACTGATTATTGAAGGATTGGTTTGGTCAGCTGTTAGTAGGTCTGCATGGATGTGGCTAGTATCTGCCGTGTGTGTGTGTGTGTGTGTGTGTGTGTGTGTGTGTGTGTGTGTGTGTGTCTTACTGGGATGGAACCTAGGGGTCTTCTACTTCTGGGCTACACCCTTAATCCAATTTACTTTTTATTTTGAAACAGGGTCTCGCTAAGTTGCTGAGGCTTGCTTTGAACCTGCAATCCTCTTGTCTCAGCTTCCCAAGTACTGGGATTACAGGTATGTGACACCACATCCTGCTTAAACTAAAGTTTTGAAAAAACAAAATCTAGCCGGGCGTGGTGGCGCACACTTGTAATCCCAGCATTCGAGAGGCTGAGACCGGAGGATCCGGGTTCGCGGCCAGCCTCAGCTACCTAGTGAAGCACTCCACAACTTAGTGAGACTCGGTTTCAAAATAAAGAATAAAAAAATAGGGCTGGGGGTATAGCTCAGAGGTAGAATGCCCCTGAGTTCAATCCCCAGTACTGCAAAAAAAAAAAAAAAAAAAAAACTCCTTCCATATCCTGTGATGTAGGTAACGGGAGTCTGAGGAAGAGGAAGACATGAGAAAGGGGAACACGATTTTCCCAGTTTTTCAATTGCCTAGGGCTCTGCTAGTCTTCCCATGTGTCTCTGTAAATCATCTGAAATGGGAACTTTGGCTCGCTGCCTTGTGCTGTAGCTGCCTCAGCTAAGCCAATAAGTAGCATTCGCAGGCCTGAATGGCTGCAGTTTTGTCTCTTTGGGTCATGAGCAGCCTGTTTCCAGAGGCATGGATTCAGTCTATCTCTTGGGCTTTTCATTAGGGATCAGGGTCTTGCTTTATTTCTATCCATTGCCATTTAATATTCTGTGTGTGTGTGTGTGTGTGTGTGTGTGTGTGTGTGTGTGTGTGTGTGTGTGTGTTGGGCGGGGGGTACTGGGGATTGAACCCAGGGGCATTCCACCTGTGAGCTACACCCCCAGCCTTTACTATTTTTTGTTTTGTTTTGAAACAAGGTCTCACCAAATTGCTAGGAGTCTTGCTAAATAGCTGAGGTTGTCCTCGAACCTGTGATCCTCCTGTCTCAGCCTCCCAAGTACTAGGATTATAGGAGTGTGCCATCATGCCTGGCATTTAATATTCTTTCAAGATAAGATTAAATAAATATTTATTTATTTATTTATTTTGCGGTACTGGGGATTGAACTCAGGGGCATTCTACCTCCGAGCTACACCCCCAGCCCTATTTTTTATTCTTTATTTTGAAACAGGGTCTCACTAAGTTGCGGAGTGCCTCACTAGGTAGCTGAGGCTGGCCTCGAACCCAAATCCTCCGGTCTCAGTCTCCCAAATGCTGGGATTACAAGCGTGCGCCACCACGCCCGGCTAAGATTAAATAAATATTTATAAACCTAAGTTTGGGTATTATTTTTCTCTTCTAAGCTATCTTCCTTAAAGTAAATCCATTTTAAGCCAAGAATGCCTGTAACACTATCTCCAAAACAACTGCCTAGCATATTCATGTGTGTGTGTGTGTGTGTGTGTGTGTGTGTGTGCGCACGCGTGTTACTGCGGATTGAACCCAGGGGTGTTCTACCTCTGTTTTTTTTTTTTTTTTTTTCGGTACTGGGGATTGAACTCAGGGGCATTCTACCTCCAAGCTATACCCCCAGCCCTATTTTTATTCTTTATTTTGAAACCGAGTCTCACTAAGTTGCAGAGTGCCTCACTAGGTAGCTGAGGCTGGCCTCGAACCTGGATCCTCCGGTCTCAGCCTCCTGAATGCTGGGATTACAAGCGTGTGCCACCACGCCGGGCTGGGGTGTTCTACCTCTGAGCTACACCTCCAGCCCTATTTTATTTTTTATTTTGAAACAGGATTTCCCTAAGTTGCTGAGGCTGACCTTGAGCCTGTGGTTCTCCTGTCTCAGCCTCCCAAGTACTGAGATGCCTGGCTTCAGTATATTCTTCTTTGACATGTACTCTACATACAGTCTGGGTTATGCATCTGAGGTCTTGTGTGGAAAACTCAAAATCTCCAATGTGAGTACTTGTATGTAGACTTCAAACATGAGAAATGTCAAATCTGGCATGGAAACCCAATGAATGGCAAAATCTATGGTTTTAGAACAGGATAGTTACTTGATCTCTGTGCAAACCTCAGCATATTGCTTCTTCTTCTACTTCTTTTCTGGCCTCTAGAAAGCTATAATTTGAATGTAAGAACAGTAGTTTGGAGCAAAATGCTAATCAGAATCAGAAAACCATGTATTAAATTCTCTCATGAGTGAGACATAAACTCAGCAGCCATCTCTGAAGACTGAAGTACTTTTTCCAACCCCGCCCAGCCCGTGTGTGTGTGTGTGTGTGTGTGTGTGTGTGTGTTGCTAGAGATTGAACCCAGGGTCATTCTACATCTGAGCTACCGAGCTACACCTTCAGCCTTATTTTATTTTGAAACAGGGTCTCACTAAGTTGCTGAGGCTGTCCTTGAACCTGCCATCCTCCTGCCTTAGCCTCCCAAGTACAGGGATTACAAGTGTGTGCTACCACACCTGGCTATCCCAGCTCTTTATAGGTCCCAAAGTTCATCTTGCAGGTCTCAAGACACTTTCCCAGATTGCTTTTCATCCTTTGCTATGGCCAGTCCAGTTTTTCTTCTGGAAATCCTTTTTTTTTTTTTTTTTTTTGATAACTGGGATTGAACCCAGAGACATTCTACCTCCAAGCTACATCCTCAGCCCTATTTTCCTATTTTGTTTTATTCCAAAACAAGGTCTGGTTAACTTGCTGAGGGTCTTCCTAAATTGCTGAGGTTGGCTGTGAAGCTTCAATCCTCCTGTCTCAGAAATTCTTCCCATTGTTTGTTTGTTTTTTAACCTCAAAGTTTACTGTAAAGGGGGCTGCAATTTTTTTTTTTTTTAACTTGGGATTGTCTCCCAGGGACATTCTACCTTTGAGCTATACTGCCAATCTTTATCTTTTGTTTTAAAATAGGGTCTTGCTAGGTTGTTGAAAGTCTGGCTATGTTGCTGAGGCTGTCTTTAAACCTGTGATTCTCCTGTGTCAGCATCCTAGGAACTGGGATTATAGGCATGTACCACCATGCCTGGCTTGTTTCTGCTATTCTTTTTTTTTTTTTTTTTTTTTTGCGGTATTGGGGATTGGACTCAGGGGCATTCTACCTCCGAGCTATACCCCCAACCCTATTTTTTATTCTTTATTTTTGAAACAGGGTCTCACTAAGTTGCAGAGAGCCTCACTTAGGTAGCTGAGGCTGGCCATGAACCCAGATCCTCCGGTCTCAGCCTCCTAAATGCTGGGATTACAGTGTGCCACCACGCCCGGCTCTGTTTCTGCTATTCTTGAAGCAGGCTCACAAGCCTTGGGAGGCTGAGACAGGAAGATCAAAGGTTTGAGGCCAGCCTCAGCAATTTAGCAAGGTCCTCCGCAACTTAGTGAGACTCTGTTTCAAAATAAAAAAAATTAAAATAGGGCTGGGGTGTATCTCAGAGATAGAACACCCCTGGGTTCAAATCCCAGTACAGAAATTAAATAAATAAAAATAAAAAGCTTGTATTCATTGATTGACTGTACTGGGGATAGAACCCAGGGGCCTTTTATCTCCAGCCCTATTTTAATTTTTATTTGGAAACAGGTCTTGCTAAGTTGCTAAGAGCCTCACTAAGTTGTTGAGGCTGGCTTCAAACCTGCAATCCTCCTGTCTCAGCCTCCCAGTACTGCTATTATAAGCATGCACCACCTCACCCAGCAAAAACTTTTAAGTAAGACATCCAAATATATGAAGGACTCTCACATTGATGACTGTCATTGGCGACTTTCCATTTCTACTGAGAACAAGAACTTTGGTTTAAAGGATCTGGAGGAACACAATCGATACATTTCTAGGCTGGTTCTGAAGCACTTGTTCCTTGGAGAGCACCTGCTAGAAGACCTCTGAGCTCCCGCCAGCCTCGGTGCTGCTGTCCCTGCAGAAGCCATCTAGGCTTCATGGGTGCTACTGAACACCAGAGCCACCGTTGACCAGATGGGACTTTTTTTCTTTTTCTTTTTTTGTGGTACTAGGGGTGGAACACAGGGGCTTTCTACCTTAGGGTTATATCCTCAGCCCTATTTTATTTTTATTTGGAAATAGGGTCTTGATAAGTTGCTAAGAGCCTCACTAAATTGCTGAGGCTGATTCGAACCTGCAATCTTCTTGTCTCAGACTCCCAACTACTGGGATTCCAGGCATGTGCCACCACTCCCAGCTTCATATGGGACTTTTCTACACAAAAAACATGAAGTATGAATGTATCTTATTGTTTTGATATTATTGAAAAAATAGGTATTCATAAAATTGCCCCTCAATATTTTCTTTTTCTTTTTTAAATTATTTTTCCAGTATTGGGGATTGAACCAGGGGCATTCTACCCAGCACTACACCCCTCAGCCATATTTTTTATTTTATTTTGAAACAGGGTCTTGCTAAGTTGCTGAGGGCCTCACTAAGTAGCTGAAGCTGGCTGAGAACCTGTGATCTTCCTGTCTCAGTCTCCCAAGTACTGGAATTACAAGTGTGTGCCACCACGCCCAGCAATATTTTCTTTCGAAGATGCTTTTTAAAGGACTTGGAAGAAGTTCGATTAGTTCTATGTTTCATTTTGTATTATCTTACTCTGAATTATTTATTCCCTCTAAGTGGTAAGAAAAAGTACTTGTGCTTTTTAAGAACCACAGGAGGAGAATCTGGGGTCTATGTGAAAGGAAAGTTTGAGCCCTTCTTAGAAAAGAAGCTATTAGAAAGAAAAATAGATTGACACCTTTAAAAACTTATTTATATTCTTACCTCATAACAAAGGGAATTTATAGCTGAGTTATTGATGAGCTCTTGGTTCTAAACTAATTTTAGTTACTTGCGAATATATGTGAGAAAGAATTCTTAAAATACATATTTCAGTATATATATTCTATGTGTGTGTGTGTGTGTGTGTGTGTGTGTGTGTGTGTGTGTATACTGGGGATTGAACCAAGGGGCATTCTACCTCTGAGCTACACCCCTATTTTATTTTTATTTTGAAGCAGGGTCTTGTTAGGTTGATGAGAGTCTCACTACTTGGTTAGGCTGTCCTCGAACCTGTGATTCTCCTGTCCAAGCCTCCCAAGTACTGGAATTACAGGTGAGCAACACCATGCCCGGCTCCCCCAGCCCTATTTTACTTTTTGTTTTGAAACAGAACCTCTCTAAGTTGATAAGTCTGGCCACAAACTTGTTATCTTCTTATCTCAGCCTACCAAGTACTGGCGTTAGAGATGTGCACCACCACATCTCATTTCTTGAACTATATTTTGAAACCTATAATCATACCAGCGCTTCAAATTTTGAAAGTTCAATGTAGAAAAATGATGCTTTGTGTTTCTTGGCTATATAATAGTAGCACATTCATTTACATATATGAACAAGTTGATTTCTAAAAAATTAATTCCTCCTCCTCTTCTTCCTCCTCCTCCTCCTCCTCTTTCTTCTTCCTGTGTGTACGGTACAGGGATTGAACCCAGGGACATTTTACCTCTGAGTTAAACCCCAAGTTCTATTTATTTTTTAGTTTTGAAACAGGGTCTCTCCAGGCTGATAAGGGTCTCACTAAGTTGCTAAGGCTGGTCTCACACCTGCAATTCTCCTGTCTCAGCCTCCCCAAGTACTGGGATTCAGGTGTGCGCCACCATGCCTGGCTTACTTTATTGATTATTGTGTAATTTTACACCTTCAAGATGTAGAAATAGTCACAAATATATCTGTTAAGACTCTTACTGTTGGAGGTTTATCAACTAATATAAGGAGAAAAGAATAGGGAAAAAGACATTGACTGGATCTGTGTCTATAAAGACCCCATGTAGAGCAGACTCCAAATATGGCTGGACTCGAGGAAAATAAGTAACAACATCAGCCAAGCCATTATTCCAGGCTTCACGTGGCAAGACAGCTGCTAAAGTAAAAAAGAGAGTCTGACCCGGTGTGGTGGTGCACGCCTGTAATCGCAGTACTTGGGAGGCTGAGTAGGAGGATTTCAGGTTTAAGACTAGCCTCAGCAACTTAGTGGGAGGGACCCTGTTTCAAAATAAAAATAAAAATCGGGTTGGGAGTATAGCTTGGAGGTAGACTGTCCCTGAGTTCAATCTTCAGTACCACAAAAAAAAAAAAAAAAAAAAAAGCACTTTTCCAGGAGTTGAAATGAAGTCATCCTTTGGTCCTGAACCACTATTGTCTAGGGAATGTGTCTAGGCTATGAGTCACTCCTAGACTCCTAGACTCCTAGGTGAGAAAAGAAGGCTCACCTGCAGAAACACATGGACCGACTCCCAACAAAACCAGGACAGGGTGTGGTGGCACATGCCTATAATCCCAGTGCTCGGGAGGCTGAAACAAGGATCACTGGTTCAAGGCCAGCCTCAGCAACTTAGAGAGACCCTCAGTTACTTAGTGAGAACCTTTTTCAAAATAAAATATGGGCTGGGGGGTGTAGCTCAGAGGTAGAATGCCATTGGGTTATTCTACACAAAAATAAATAAATAATTAATTAAATAAAACAAACCCAGGGCATTCCTGGAGGTAAATGGATGTTAGGCAGTCAAGAACAAATATCTATCACAAAGCCGGGCGTGGTGGCGCACGCTTGTAATCCCAGCATTCGGGAGGCTGAGACCGGAGGATCCGGGTTCGCGGCCAGCCTCAGCTACCTAGTGAGGCACTCCGCAACTTAGTGAGACTCGGTTTCAAAATAAAGAATAAAAAATAGGGCTGGGGGCGTAGCTCGGAGGTAGAATGCCCCTGAGTTCAATCCCCAGT
>PVLC010002270.1:0-10750 GCA_004027655.1 Graphiurus murinus | reverse complement strand
CAAATATCTATCACATGTGTACTTCTTGTATTTGGACATTTCCAGGAAACTTTCAGTTTAGCACACATTATGATTTGGCTGTCTGGTTACATAGCTGCTTCTTGGAGTTATCATGATAATGACCCTCAGTCGTCCCCACTATGCACTGTAACAGACTAACAGGGTGACAGAATTTTCCAGGGTCACAGAATTTTTATCAGAGTACAAGGCTGCTCAGAATAAACAGTACATTTCCCAGTTTCCTTATGGGTAGGTTGTAGCCATGTGGCAAAGTTCTAAGCAATGAGACGGGAGCAGAAGTGACGTGTGGACTTTTAGGTTGCGTCCTAGCAGGGGAAGTGCTTTCAGCCATTCCTTCACGTAGTTATGATTTTCTTATCACTTTGCCTCTGCAGGATTAACCGTCCTGCTTCTTATACAGGAAGGATGGGAGCAAAAATATAAGTATCCGGAAACACCTGCACTGTGGAGTTGCATGCTGTTACATGGTTTGCTGGCTTTTATTGTCTTTGTTTTTGTTTTATTTTGTTGGTGCTGGGGATGGAGCCCAGGGCATTCTACCTTTGATATACACCCTTAGCCCTTTTTAGTTTTTGTTTTTGAAATAGGATCTCACTAGGTTGCTGAGAGTCTCACTACTTGCTAAGGCTGGCCTCAAACCTGTGATCCTCCTGTCTCAGCCTCCCAAGGACTGAGATTACAGGCATGCGCCACCACACCCGGCCATTTTTGTTGTTTTAAGTCACTGTTGTTGGGGCCTAACATATAGAAGATAAATCTATATCTAATACAGTAAGTATTGATACACCAATCTAATTAATTACTTGACAAAAATAGAATCATTGGACTGGGCGTGGTAGCACACGCTTATAATCCCAGTACTAGGGAGGCTGAGACCTGAGGATCCAGGTTCACAGCCAGCCTCAGCTACTTAAGTGAGGCCTTCCACAACTTAGTGAGACCCTGTTTCAAAATAAAGAATAAAGAGCTGGGCATGGTGGCACATGCTTGTAATCCCAGTACTTGGGAGGCTGAGACTAGAGGATCTGGGTTTGCAGCCAGCCTCAGTGACTTAGTGAGGCCCTCTGCAACTTAATGAGACCCTGTTTCAAAATAAAGAATAAGAATAGGTCTGGGGGTGTAGTTCAGAGGTAGAGTGCCCCTGGGTTCAATCCCCAGTACTGAAAGAAAATAAATAAATAAGTAAAGAAAGAAAGAATAAAAAATAGGGCTGGGGGTATAGTGTGGAGGTAGAATGCCCCTGGGTTCCATCCCCAGTACCACAAAAAAAAAAAAAAAAAAAAGAATCATTGTTTATTCTAGCTCTAAATGATCCAGAAGACCTAACTTTCTGTCTATGCACAAATAAAAATAAAAATAAAAATAAATCTATCTATTTAAATAAATAAATAAATATCTATTTATTTATTTAAATAGATAGATTTATTTTTATTTTTTGTACTGGAGATTGAACCCAGAGGCATTCTACCTCCAAGCTACACTGCTAGTCCACATCCTATTTATTATTTTATTTTGAAACAGGATCTCATTAAGTTGCAGATGGCCTCACTAAGTTGCTGAGGCTGGCTGCAAATTTGCGATCATCCTGTCTCAGTCTCCCAAGTACTGGGATTACAAGCGTGCACCACCACATCTGACTAGGATAACACTTTTTAAAACCATATAAAAATATTTTAGGCCAGGCTGCTGATATTGCCCAAGAGGAGGCTCATCACCTCGTTTTATCCTTCAACCCTCTAGACTCCAGCAAAGAATCTCTAAGTTGGAATAAGAAAGCCACCTCTAAGAATTAAAATAATGTCATGCAAGATGAGATAGATTCATTCCTTTTGCAACAACAATAAAATTTTGTAATGTTTATTCCTGGCCAAATATGGAATATGTCTTAGGTGTTCTATTATTCAAGGTATTTAAACAGAATGGATAATTATTTATTATGATATCTTCTTTCTTTTTTTTTTTTTTTGTACTGGGAATGGAACCCAGGGGCATTTTTACCTCTGAGCTACACCTCCAGCCCTTATTATTGATTTTAATTTGTTTATTGTTTTTGTGGTACTGAGGATTGAACCCAGGGGTGTTCTACCTCTGAGCTATACCCCAGCCCTATTTGTGGAGGGCCTCACTAAGTTTCTGAGGCTGGCCACAAACTTGCTATCCTCCTGTCTTGGCCTCCCAAGTACTGGGCTTATATGTGTGTACCACCATTCCTGGCTTAGACTGTCTTGTTCTTTGGAATCAAAACTGCACAAGACAGCTTTATTGCTTGTTTTCAAATATTTGTCCTCACAGGGCATGGTGGCACAGGCCTGTAATCCCAGTACTTGGGAGTCTGAGATAGAAGGATCACAGGCTCGAGGGCAATCTCAGCAATTTAGGTAGACTCTCAGTACCTAGTGAAAGGCTGTTTCCAAATAAAAAATAAAATAGGGCTGGAGGTGTAGCTCGGTGGTAGAACACCCCTGGGTTCAATCCTCAATACCAATATAAAATAAAAATGAAATAAACTTATATATAACTTTACCATTTTACATATGAGAAGGCACAAAATCTCTGGTTGGCTCTTTCTGTGATGCTCAGGTTGGTGACCGGAGTCAGGCTCTGCTAGCTGGGTCGCATCTACAGAGTACCTGTCAGCTTGTTTCACCTAATGCTTTTAGCAGCTGTGGATGATCTTTGCTTATTTCCATTATTTCATTAGAGACTGCAGCACTGTGAGAGTCTAATGCTATTATGCCTGCTTTGCTTATTAGCTAGAACACAAAGAGAAACTTTCATCAACTAATGGTTATCTGAGGTACAGTTTGTACAGGAAAGGCAGACATTGCTTCTTTGTTTTTATTCATAAGTTTTTAGAATTATAAGTTAGTTCCCTAGCATCATCCAAGGATAAACTACGAATGCTTTGATAGCCCATGAATGCTTCTTTTTTTCTTTTTGAAATCTACCTACACATAAGATAGACATAAGTAAAATTATTATTTACTACATTCAACTTCTCAGTATGAAAAGAAGTCAGTTCCCTGTCTTACTATAAGTCACTATAGTGATTCTAAATGTATTTGAAAGGCAAAGTACTGCCCGGCATGGTAGCCCATGCCTGTAATCCCAGTACTTGGGAGGCTGAGACAGGAAGATCACATGTTTGAGGAGAGTGTCAGCCAAGTAGTGAGGCTCTCACCAACCTAGTGAGACCTTGTTTCAAAATAAAAATAAAATAGATCTGGGGGTGTAACTCGAAGGTAGAATGCTCCTGGGTTCAATCCTCAGTACTAAAAATAAAAAATAAAATGAAATTGGGCGTAGCTTGAAGGTAGAATGCTCATGAGTTCAATCCCCAGTACTTAAAAAAAAAAAAAAAAATTCCAGATATCTCTCAGGTACTTCTGTAGAGTTTCTGCTATTTTTTTCTAACACTGATTTCAAGGGAAAAAAATTAAAATAAAATGAAAAACCTGTAACTATACATTTTCTCACAAAAGCTTAGGTTTATACTAAGAAGATGCAGTCTCGCTAAATTACTGCATGCGGCCCTTGAGCCTGGGATCCCCTATTTCAGCCTCCCAAGTACTGGGATTATAGGCATGTGCTGCCACATCCAGCTAAGTGCAAACTTTGATATTGTAACATCTTTATGAATTTTTCTCACTGATTAAGTAGCATTGCCTTTCAACTAAGCAAATCTCTTTTAAGCAAATATGAATTAATAATTACTTCCTTAGGTTCGGTTATCATCTGATATTGATTGATCCACCTATCTGCAATAAAGTAACCAATCAATATATCAACATACACTGTAACAAAGAGAAAATCCCTAATTCCTTATAATACTTTTACATAATCTTTTTGACTGTATATAATCTATTTTAACACAATCATTTAAATCCTCACAGCATATTATTATACTGTCATATTGAAATTTAAGATTTTTTTGGCAACCTATATTCATGGTGGCTTTCATCACTGTTAAAGGATTATCATCAAATGATAACTAGTCACAGGGTAAAGGAAAGAGCAAGAATGCAAAATATGCTAAATTGGATTAAAGTATTAAACTCAATTTGTGAAAGCACACAGACTGTATTACCATCCAAGTCCAGATTTGAAAGTGCAGAAAGTTCTTGTGATGCAGCAAACAATGAAAAGTCAGAAATGGAAAGGCGTTCAGCCTGCAGTGAATCACCACATACGACGAAAAAATAGAAACACCCACAGGCCTCATTATTTTAGGAAAAAAACTTCCTTTATTTTACAGTAGAGAACAATAATATGTAGGAAATGAGATGGGAAAGTGGAGCAGTTTTCTTGTAGGGAAAATTATTTAACCTAAGCATACTTTTAAACCCATGAACTTTTTTTTTTTTTTTTTTTTTGCAGTACTGGGGATTGAACTCAGAGGCATTCTACCTTCGAGCTATACCCCCAGCCCTATTTTTTATTCTTTATTTTGAAACAGGGTCTCACTAAGTTGCGGAGTGCCTCACTAAGTAGTTGAGGCTGGCCTCGAACCCGGATCCTCTGGTCTCAGCCTCCCAAATGCTGGGATTACAAGTGTGCACCACCATACCCAGCTAAACCCATGGACCTTTATGCTCAATTCTATTTTTCTTTTAAATCTTTTTGTGTGTATGTGTGGTGCTAGGGATTAAATATAGAGGGGCTTTTAACCTCCAAGCTGCACCTCCAGCCCTAGTTTTTTTTTTTTTATTTTGAAATAGAGTCTTGCTAAGCTGATGAATGTCTCTCACTTGCTGAGACTATCCTTGAATCTGTGATTCTCTTGTCTCAGCCTTCCAACTACTGGGATTACAAACATACATGTGCCACGGTGCCCAGCCCTTCACACTCAATTCTAAGAAAACCATTAAAACCAATAATTTTGTTTCTTTTCTCCTCTAATCGGAAATACTTCTTCTTTTTTCTTTTCTTCTATTTTTTTTTCCTGTAGAAGATACAGATGAATAAAAAGAAGAAAAGAAAACCACTATAAACCCACTGAGCATAGTGGTGCATGACTATAACCCTAGTACTTGGGAGGCTGAGACAGGAGGATCACAGGTTTAAAATCAGCCTTAGCAACTTAGTGAGACTCTCAGCAACCTATCAAGACTTTGTTTCAAAACAGAATATAAAAAGGGCTGGGGGTGTAGCAGTAGAGTACCCCTGGGTTCAATCCCCAATACCACCAACACAACCAAACAAAAAAAGAGATACTCAACATTTTTGTTTCTTTTTTTTTTTTTTTTGCGGTACTGGGGATTGAACTCAGGGGCATTCTACCTCCGAGCTACACCCCCCAGCCCTATTTTTTATTCTTTATTTTTGAAACCGAGTCTCACTAAGTTGCGGAGTGCCTCACTAGGTAGCTGAGGCTGGCCACGAACCCGGATCCTCTGGTCTCAACATTTTAATAGCATTATTGAGGTTCATATACCATAAAGTTCAGTATATTTTAGTGTATTTTCAGAATTGTACAGTCATCATCACCTAATTTTAGAACACTTTACCACCCCAAAGGGAAACCCATTAGTCATTCCCCATTTCCCTCAACATCTGTTCCCTTCCTACTCAGCTCTCAGTGAATACCAGTCTACTTTCTGTCTCTATAGATTTGCCTGTTCTGGACATTTCATATAAATAGAATCATGATACGTAGCCTTTTATAACTGATTTCTTGCTGGGCGTGGTGACACATACTTGTAATCCCAGTACTTGGGAGGCTGAGACAGGAGGATCACAGGTTTGAAGCCAGCCTCAGCAACTTAGTGAGGCCCTCCAAAACTTAGTAAGACCCTGTTTCAAAAGAAAAATGAAATAGGACTGGGGGTGTAGCTTGGAGGTAGAATGCCTCTGGTTCAATCCCCAGTGCCACACACAAAACAAACAAATAAAATTAAAAAAATATAAATAAATATATAACTTATTTCTTTAACTTATCTTTTTTTTTTTCCGGCACTGGTGATCAAACCCAGGAGTATTCTACCTTCCAGCTACACCCTGAGCCCAATTTTTTTTTTTTTTTTTTAAATTTGGAAACAGGGTCTCAAGTTGTTGAGGCTCGCATCGAGCCTGTGATCCTCCTGTCTCAGCCTCCCAAGTACTGGGATTACAGGAGTGTACCACAATGCCTGGCTCCCTGAACCCTATTTTAATTTGTATTTTGAAACAGGGCCTCACTAAGTTGCTGAGGGCCTTTCTAAATTGAAAAGCTAGATTGCAACCTGAGACTCTCCTGTTTTAGCCTCCCAAGTACTGGGATTACAGATTTGCATCACCACACGTGGCTTATCATGCTTTTGAGATTTGTCTACGTTGTAGCATGTATCAACATTTGATTTTTTTTATTGCTGATTAGTATTCCCTTTTATATTCAACACATTTTGAGTTTCCATTTATTGTGAACATTGGGTTGTTTCCATTTTCTGTCATAAATAATGCTGCTATGAGTATTCACGTACAAGTTTTTGTTTCCACACTTGTTTTCATATGTCTTGGAATCAAGGAGAGGGATTTCTGGATTACCTGGGAACTCTGCACTTAACATTTTGAGGAGCTGCTGGATTCTTTTGCACAATGGCTACACCTCTTTCATTCCCATCAGCAACGCACGAAGATTCCAATCGCATGCCCCACCTTGGCGAACACTTGTTATTACTGTCTTGAGAGGCAAGAAGAGAGAAAGAGAAACTTTCCTAGTGGGTGTGAAGTGGCATCTCATTGTGGTTTTGCTTTAATATACATTTTTACTGGTGCAGTGTAATTATACATGTTGGTGAAGTTCAAAGTCACACAAACAAACAGGCACACAAGTCCTGGTGTGTTTCACTCCTGTACATAACAGTGAGGTTGGTGGTGAGACCTTCATACATGGGCAGAGCATTTTTTTTTTTTTTTTTTTTTTTTTTGCAGTACTGGGGATTGAACTCAGGGGCATTCTACCTCCAAGCTACATACTTAGCCCTATTTTTTATTCTTTATTTGAAACAGGGTCTCACTAAGTTGCGGAGTGCCTCACTAGGTAACTGAGGCTGGCCACAAACCCGGATCCTCCAGTCTCAGCCTCCCAAATGCTGGGATTACAAGCATGTGCCACCACACCCGGCTATTGTTTGTAATCTTTTTTTTTTTTTTTTCTGGTACTGGGCATGGAACTCAGGGGCATTCTACCTCCGAGCTATACCCCCAGCCCTATTTTTTATTCTTTATTTTGAAACCAGGTCTCGCTAGATTGTGGAGTGCCTCACTAGGTAGCTGAGGCTGGCCTCGAACCTGGATCCTCCGGTCTCAGCCTCCCGAATGCTGGGATTACAAGCGTGCGCCACCACGCCCGGCTTATTGTTTGTATTCTTGATCATGGCCATTCTAACTGGAGTTAGATGGAATCTCAGTGTAGTTTTTATTTTCATTTCTTTGATTGATAATGATGTTGAAATTTTTTTCATATATTTCTTGGCCATTTGTATTTCTTCTGAGAAGTGTCTATTTCATTTCAATTGCCCATTTTTTGGTTGGGTTATTTTTCTTATTTTTGGTGTTAAATTTTTTAGGTTTTTTATATACTCTAGATATTAGTCCTCTATCAGAGGAGTGCCTGGCAAAGATTTTCTCCCATTCTGTGGGTGGTTTTCAAATTCTAGATGGTTCTTTTTGCTGTACAGAAGCTTTTCAACTTGGTTTAATTTGCATTTCCCTAATGACTAACATCTTCTCATGTGCTGACTAGCTATTTGTATATTTTCAAAGGAAAAAACGTCTATTCACATCTTTTGCCCTTTAAAAAATTGGGTCATTTTTCTTTTTACTTACGAGTTGTAAAACTTCTTTATATATTCTGTATACAATTATTCCCTCATCAGATATATGAATTAATAACCACTTCTCTCATTCTGTGAATTGTCTTTCACTTTCTTGGTGGTATCATTTGCAGCACAAAAGTTTTTAAGTCCAATGAATCTATTGTTAACTTTGTCTTTTATGCTTTTGACATTGTATCTAAGAAGACTTTGCCTAATCCAAAGTGGTGAGGATTACATCCATCTTTTCTTCTAAGAGTTTTCCTTCCTTCCTTCCCTCCCTCCTTTCTTTTTCTTTTTCTGTATTTATTTTTGAGGAGTATACTTGGAATTGAACCCAGGAGCATTCTACCTCTGAGCTATAGCATATTTGCTATAGCTTATTTATTTGTTTGTTTATTAGTTTGTTTTGTGGTACTGGGGATTGAATCTAGAGGCATTCTATCTCCAAGCTATACCACAACCCTATTCTTTTTTTAATTCTTTATTTTGAAACAGGGTCTCACTAAGTTGCAGAGGTCCTGACTAAGTTGCTGAGGCTGGTCTCCAACCTGCAATTCTCCTGTCTCAGCCTCCCAAGTACTGGAATTATAGGCCTGGACCACCACTCCTGGCTTGACATAACTGTTATTTATTATTTATTTTTTAGTGAAAAACCATATATTTAGAGTTAGCCTGCTGGACTCTGTTTAGATGATCCCAATTTTGTTGGCAACATCCAAAGCATCATAATCAGGAGCCAGCTGAACATGTGCCTTCTTCTCTCTGTCAGGCCTGATCAGGGTGTTGGCCTTGATGACATCAGTGTCATAGAGCTTCTTCACAGCCTGTTTGATCTGGTGCTGGTTGGCCTTGACATCCACAATAAACACAAGTGTGTTGTTGTCTTCTATCTTCTCCATGGCTGACTCAGTGGCCAGGAGGACCTTGATGACGGTAGTGGTCAAGCTTGCCTCTCCTGAGGGCACTCTTCCTAGGGTATTTGAGCTGCAGTGTCTTGAGTCTCTGGGAGGTGGGTGACGTGCGGATCTTCTTCTTGTGACTGTGGACGTCTTTCAACTGCCTTCTTGGCCTTCAAAGCCTTTGCCTTGGCTTTGGCATGGGCAGGAGCTTCCTTTTTCGATTTCGGCACCATCTTGGTAAAAGGGCAACTTTTATTTATTTTTTTAATTTTAAATGTTTATTTATTTATTTTTTGTCCCACTGAGGATTGAACCCAGGTGCATTCTACCTCCGAGTTACACCCCCAGCCCTATTTTATTTTTATTTGGAAACAGGGTATCGCTAGGTTGATGAGCATCTCATTACTTGCTGAGGCTGTCCTTGAACCTGAGATCTTCCTGTCTCAGTCTCCCAAGTACTGGGATTACAAGCACGTACTACCATGCTCCACTTTAACATAACTTTTAATGGTTGCATTATATCCTATTATATAAATGTACAGTAATCAGTTTCAGTAATGGATTATTGTTGAATATTTTGAGTTATTTTCAGAATGATATTATTTTCAAATAATGTAGTAAACAGCCGGGCGTGGTGGCGCATGCTTGTAATCCCAGCATTCGGGAGGCTGAGACCAGAGGATCCAGGTTCGTGGCCAGCCTCAGCTACCTAGTGAGGTCCTCTTCAACTTAGTGAGACCCGGTTTCAAAATAAAGAATAAAAAATAGGACTGGGGGTATAGCTCGGAGGTAGAATGCCCCTGAGTTCAATCCCCAGTACCACAAAAAAAAAAAAAAAAAATGTAGTAAACACCTTTCCCCAAATACTTTTATTTGCATCAGTAATTACCCCATAAGAAACAAAACCTATATTGGTAATTGCTAAATGATCATATTTTTTTTGTATGTGGTACTAGATATTGAACCCAGGGGCATTCTACCTTTGAGCTACACCTGTTGCCTGATTTTTATTTTGTGTTTTGAAACAGTGTCTCACTAGGTTGCTGAGTCTCACTAAGTTGCTGAGGCTGCCCTTGAACCTGTGAGCCTCCTATCTCAGCCTCCACAGGCGTGCACCACCATACCTGGCTATTGTGAGGTAGAAAACCCAGTCAGAGGCTTGGAAATATCATTAGTTAGGAATTTAGACTTAAGATAGAAAAAATAAGAATTCCCTCAACCCCTTCTCCCGCAAGTGAACACTTTGGGAAATAAAAGACAGAAACCCCTTTCAAAGTTAATCGAGTCATTCTCCAGGCAACCAGTAGTCACACCCAGGAGCTCCCCCTAATGTAAACAAGAGAGAGCCTCTCTGGGCCATTTACAAGATTAGAGGGGACTGGAAATGATACGTAAATTAACTGCCTTTTTGTTTTCTATATCTTGCTTATGCTAAGTGTAATAAATCTCAAGCAGACCAAGGGTATAAGAATCCGGTGAGCCTTTTGTTGGAGTCCCAGTTCTGAGGCAATTGTTGACTGGGTCTTCATTAATAATAAAATCTTCAATATCCAACTTTAGCTACGGGCTTCCTTTCTGGGGACCAGGCTGTGGGACTGAGCATCCTGCAACCTATAAATATTTTCTTCAGAAAAAAAAAAAAGGTTCATATGTACATGTGGAGTTTTTTATGGGCTAAGAACTTTGCTCTTGTGCTCATTATGGCCCCTCTCATTTCTACTTTCCAGAGGAGCCTTCTTGGGTTAAGGGCAAAATGCCCTGAACTTCACAATCAGGCTGCCAGGCTAAAGGACTGGGCTAGGGCAAACCCTCGGCCTTTTCCTTTCATTTTGCTTTCTATTTCTCTTCTCTACTTTCATAAAAATATATTCCCCTCAGATAGCCAAGGTGCGAGGCTCAGGCCTGTTTCAAGTGAAAGCATAAACAGTCCTCACCCCATTTGGCTCACTGTTCTACATTTTTCTCTTCCATTTCCTTCCTTCCTTTCTTCTCCTCCTCCTCCTCCTCCTCCTCCTCCTCCTCCTCCTCCTCCTC